>JAXIVJ010012267.1:0-40875 GCA_036785665.1 Chirona hameri | reverse complement strand
CCTGGAGGGGCGGGGGGGGGGGGGCTGCAGGCCAGGCCCTACTGGATCACTCTGCCTCCCCCCCCCCCCCCAGACTGGTTATTGATTCAACTTTTGGGGAATTATTCAAAAATGATTAATTTTGGAACTTGAATTATTCAATCACCTTTTGATTCATGAATAACAAATTTGAGAATTGATTCTTCCCGATTCAAAGAATCAAAACAATATTTGTATTGATTCACCTTTTATTCAACATTTAAATATATGTTGAATATATGTCAAATAAATAAAAGTGGAAACTTACAAAGCCATAGGTATATATGAATTATGATCATTAATAACATTGTTACAGCAATGATATTTCAGTAGAAATGACTGTAGCCACTGGGACTGCATTGTATTTGCACAATTTACCATGCTCACTTGAATTGTTAAGAATCGTTACATTTGATTCCATGCGGGTTTTGATTCAATCACGATTCATGAATACAAATATATGGTGAATTGATTTTCTTCAATTCAAGCAAATTGTATTGAGCGATTTCAATCGATTCAATGCAGAGTAAAATCAATAACCAGTCTGGTCCCCCCTCCCCCATAATTAGCAGGATTTTATAATTAGTCCCGATGCGAATGGGAAACTGGTGAAAAACTGGCTGCCCCCCCCCCCACTAAATATTGCTGGTTATGTTTGACTAAGGTACCTGTTGTACGCCATGTTATGTACAGTATGGCAGCATGGTATGTCACAGTGTCATATGGTAACATCAGAAAGGCAGCGGCATTGTGCACGACAGCAAAATTTCAAAATATGTTCTTATGAAGCCGTTGTTATTATTAATAGGTTACCTATGTTATGTTAAGTTTAGTTTAACAGCTTTATCAGAAGAAATACAGACATTTTGCGCTGTGGTGCACTATTTCTAAATTTATTCCAACAAAGTTGTTATTATTAACCCTCGCCCTACGGGAGCTTTCCTCACCTTCGCCCTACGGGGGGGGGGGCTGACAGGCCCCCCTGTTAAAGGGACTGTCCCACCTTTGTGAAAGTTGTCGAATCACACTTAAAGGGAATAGTTCACCTTTAACATGGAGTTTTGGACTGAGATAGCAGATTTGTAGAGCAGATCTAAAAATGGGTTGTAGTGAAATAATTAGCTCCCTACGTTAAGTAATTTCGACACAGGACTAGCGGGCCCGGTTTCATGTCCGCTGTTCCGGGCCACAATCGGGACATGAACGCTCGCCGCCGGAGGCAGGTACACTCTCGGGCACGTAGTATCTGATCACGACGCCTGGTTAATATCTGCTCAGCCGCCCGGGCGGCGCGGCGGCCCCTTGTCAGAGACTGTACTTGGCGGCAGGCGGAGCGTGGCGGAGCCAGAACGCCAGCTGCTATCTACGATTTCTCGTGAAATACAAAGAGAAACTTACTTATTTCTCCTCATATATCAATGAGTTGTCCAAACCAAAGTCATATTCGTAGTTTTGAGCTCAAGATGGTATGGTTGAATTTCAAGACAACTTTCAAGGTGACCTATCCCCTTTAATTGTATGTCTACATGTCAGGCGAGGCCCGCTGAACATGTTCGTGAACTTTTTTCCGGAAAAAAATATCTTGGAAGATATTCAACTTTTAGTTTTAAGCGGAAAGTTGGGTTGGTGACGTCATATGATTTTGTTTTATAACAGGGAAATCCTTTGTGCTGTCAAATGTATGGCACAATTTTTTATCGACATCTATTGCGCAGAAAAAGCGAATCATCCGGTGTCTAGATTGGCTTAGATTCCGAACCACCCGGGGATCGAGAAATGAAGACGAAAATATTCCAAAGCTGACCTTAAAACAAGTCGACTGTCATGACCAGTTGGCTAAGAGACGACGCTGTCGGTTTATAGTCCCTATTCAAATACACATGGGCCTTATTTTTTACAGATGTCAAAAGCAAACTTGAATATCTTTTTGATTACATCATTGTGGTTGTTTTAACTGCTACCATACTTAATTGCAATGCCGCCCCGGTAGCTCAGTGGGAGAGCGCTGGACTTCTGACCTATCCCGGTAGTGGCAGCCCGGGTTCGAGTCGCTTCGGTGCTCGCTATTTGCTCCTGACTGGGATGGCCTGCGGCCGGTGGCAGCGGTCGCACTCAAGGTCAGGTGACGTCAGTGAGCGGGGCGGACCGTGTCCAGGTATGTCGGGCACGTACAACTTTCGTCTCTAAATTCTGCCGGCCAACAGGAATTGCGCGATCGGGTGGTGAGGTCAGGACCTGCGCAGCAAGCTCTGCTTAGAGTGGGTCCTGACCTCGGAAATCCATCCACCCAAATCATTCGGACTAAATTTATTTAGAAGAAAAAAAATGCCAAGCCATCAAAATGGTTATCTCAACTCAAATATAATGTTAAGGTGGGATAGTCCCTTTAACTTCCAAACCAAGCAACTTAGAGCAATGCAGTAAGAACCAGCATGTTGCCTGTCATGAGAGAAATCTAACAGTATGCGATTTTTAGGTTTCAGATTAATGGGTGACCTTCCAGGTCAAGTGAATGACCTTAGATTTACCACGTCCAGAACAGCGATTTTGCTCTTCAGTAAACCTCAAAATTAGAAATTGATAAATGTAAATAAAAAGGCATGTTCCTAGACTAGTTTTGGCTCAGAAATACAGAAAAGGTAATTATTTGTTCGTATCTTGTCAAAAAAAAGTCAAAAAGTTTGTTTTAATGACGTCATCAGTTTTTTACACTTAGGGAGCCATCACTCTGTCAAAAATGAAGATATTGCTTTGAAATTTGGTATGAGTATTTTACATACTCATTTATCTCACATGTATTCCGGTTTTTCTAGCATCTTCGAAAATTTTGATTTTGTGGGGATTTTCCCCCAAAAAAAAACTTTATTTTTATTTTAGGGGTCAAAAACCCAAAATTTTGAAAATTCGAGATTGCCAAGGAACGGCATCCCCAGAGGGCCCCCTCGGCCAAAGCCCCCCCCCCCCCCCCCCAAAAAAAAAAAAAAACGCGAAATGGCATCTCCTCGGATTTAGACCTCTATATTTTGCAGGGGTCCTAAATTATTGCCAATGAACGTCGGACAGACCAGACTGGTTATTGATTCGACTCTGATTGAATCGATTGGAATCGTTCAATCAAAATCCCTTGAATCAAAGAACAATCCATTCACCACCGGATTTTGTTATTCATGAATCATGATTGAATCAAAACCCGCATAGAAACAAGGCTGATTGAATAAAAAGACTGTGCAATGCTATTTCAATGGTGAGCAAACGTGATTTGATCAAAAATGTTTTGATTCTTTGAATCGGAAAGAATCATTTCCAAAATGGATATTCATGAATCAAACGGTGTCAAAAAAAAAAATTCATTCATATTCCAAAATGAATCATGATTTAATCCTTCCAAAAAAAGGTGAATCAATAACCAGTCTGGGAAAGACCCATGTTGAACAGATCCCATGCGTAGATTGACTGATAAGTACGTAGTCTGATACAAAATAATGTGCGGCAACTGACTCCCTTTGGCACATTTTTTTTTTTTTTTTTATTTCGCCAACAGAGCTACGCTCCACTGACAGGCGAAGTCGTGAAGATAAGATATAACAATAAATACACAACGCAGCACACACATCACATAATCACACAGCCTAAAGTTTACACTCACAGACTACAGGGTTAAAACGTACTTGATCACCTGTGCTCTAAAAGCTCCAAAACTGTCATAAAAGATGTCTGCGCTAAAAGCACTGCCTAAAAAGGCATTAATTGCTCTAGGGAGCCGGCAGAACATCCCAGAGTCCACAGTTCTTACCCGTGCTCGAGGCACGGTTAAAAGAGAGACGGTGCGGGTCGATCGAGGCAGGGGAAACGACTCGAGCAGGACCTGTGAGTCCACTTTCCCTCGCAGGATGTTCCTCAAGAAGAGCAGGTCATGCTGCACTCTGCGTGATGCTAAGGAAGGAAATTTGAAATGGAGCAGAAGGCTACCATAAGAGAGAGAATTAGCTTGTCCGGAGGATGTATGAGTGAGTAGCCAAATGAGGAACTTGTGCTGCACTCGATCGACCCGCACCGTGTGGGAGTTGGCCGCCCCCGCCCAGACCACGCTACAGTATTCTAAAATCGAACGCACGTTCGTGAAGTACGCAGCTAGCACTGCGCTTCGGTTGAATTTTGAAGTGCTAGTACCGACTTGAAAAGAACGAGTAAGGAGGCCTAGTGCTCCTAGGCCCTGCTGACCTGCCTAGGCCCTGCTGACTATGTCAGAGACATGTGATGCAAAGGTTATTTTGGTATAAACGCCCAAGTCTTAACGCTGATAATTTCTGAAATAATGGACTAAATGAGCACTGAGTATATGTCTTAAACGTGTTTAAAGCTCATACAACTGCAAAAGAGTGCATTTACTTTCATGACGGAAACCCGTATAATCCCTTTAACACGCGCACAGACTTGGGGCGGATATCCGTCCCCTGAGGTTTTCGTAAATATTGAAAAACGTCGACACGCAGCGCCGCCAAACATGTCGTAACTGTTTGGGAAACAATCACCCAAATTGTGTGCCATTTTTATCTCGATTCATCTCAGGTCAGGTCAACAAGTCACGTTAAGTAATCCCACCTCCAAGCAAGTTTTTGAAGTTTGTGGTCGTGCCAAAGTGATCGACCGAGCGGTTTGAAACTCACAGGATTCATTTAGGCCATAGCCCATAAGTACCTACAATGCGTATATCTCGAATTTGTAATATCGGTGACCGACGGTCAATTCGATTTGATAAACTTCCATTATCAGTAAATGGAGAAAATGAAAACCCGTAGAAATCCACAGAAAACGCTTAAATCTGACCAGTGTTCACCAGGTGCCTACACCATTCTTGTGCCAAATGCAAAGTTCCAAGTCACATTTTTGTTATGAGACCTCTACGAGGTCAATTCAGGTGACCCAAGAGGTTACGTGTTTTTTTTTAAATTCAATAACTCTTTGCCAAATGAAAGTAGAGTAATGGAGTTATCAACATTGGGTTTCGCTCGTCGAGACACGTTGATTGATGTAAAATTTGACCTTGATCTGCCTTGACCTGAGCACAAGACAGGTCAATTTTCGAATATGACCTAACTAGGTCATGATCATCCGATATACCATTCGATGTGTCTCGACAGAGAAACACAATGGGGAAAACTGTAAGTATCACTCTATCATGCGTATCTCAAAAGTTATTCCCTAAAAACAATTCCGCTATTTTGAGAATGTTTCACGTTCGATGGCCTTCCCTAGCTATTAAAGGAAATAGTTCACCTTGGATTTTTTTTTACCAAACACGATTTGATTATAGTTTTTAATACAATTTATTTTTATATTGTCAAAAATGGCCTTATGTCGCGCCGATTCAGGACAGAAGGCCGTACATTTGTATTGTTTATCAAAACTATATGCATACTCTCTGAGTCAGAGTCGTGACGTCACGCGAATGTAAAAAATGGTTCAGCCAATCAGATTCGAAAGTAGTCGCGTAAGGATAGACTCGCAGTAGAGATGTGCCAACCGGCGGCCGGCAGTTCGCTTGCTTGCACTAGCTGCAAGCTGATTGGCTGATGGTATAGCCTCTGCCCGGGCTAGAACCAGTACAACATTCGAAATCGCCAGCACCGCATTCCTTCGCCAAAAAAAAATCGGCTGGAGAGTTTTTTCAGTCAAGAAAACTTGCAGATAGGGGTTTCCCAACACGGACTACAAAACTGCTATCTCAGTTTAAAACTAATGTTGAAGGTGAACTATTTCCTTTAACCCGAGATCAAATCTGATGAAGCCGGAGTGACAACAAATTGAATTATCTTTCGCACTGGCGGATCCAGCCTCTCTCCGTGGGGGCAACTTTTTGTGGCAAAAAGGTACCCCCCATTTTTCCCTGCATATTTGAGCCGGTCGCCTTACTTTGGTATTCGAGCTAAGAAATTCACTTTTCAAATTAACACAAATTGATTTTTGTTTTCCGAAAAAAGTGTTTCCTATTTTGGACGGGCAAAAACAAAAAAAATCGAATATTGGAGATGCCCATTTTGAAGAGAATGTCATTTATTTTCTTTTGACGTTTGTATTTGCAATTTGCTTCAAAACTCTATTTTCTACGATTATTCAAACATTTATCGTTTTTCCGCCAAAAATGGCATGACATGGCTTCATAAAAACGTCATTATTTCCCACAATACTGCATCAATTGAATTGGATTTTAGGTAAGAAGGCGTAGAATTGATGCAGCATAAGGTACTAAAAGTTTGACGTTGATATCTATCATAGTTTTGAAATTATTGAGAAAATTCGGGAGGAGGCTGATTCTGACCCCCCCCCCCCCCCCCTCAGCCACCCAGCTGGGTGCGGGTTAAGTGTCACCGGGGCTGCTTGAATTGCATCAGGTGCGCTGTTTTGTCTATCATTGAAAGAAACCCCGCGCCCCGCTGGGGTATTTGGTCGAACATGCGGGGGACAGATTCTGCCCCCTCGTTATATGCCGAACCAATAATCGCAGCGAGACGCCCAAGGCCGTAATCGAAAGCTCTCAATGAGCCGCATCTAACGCTTACGATACATTTTCAAAATAAGGTCACATCTCAGGATACGGCCAGGTCAAAAGTCAAAATTAAAGTATTTTAGTTTTTGGGCCATACTTTCCATCCAAAGCCTTAGATTGAGACTATTATCGCACAAAGTACTCTCAAATATATAATGCATCTCCCGCATTAGGAAAAAGTGAAATTGTAAGCAAAGGTCAAGGTCAAGATCAGGTCACAAAAGGTCACTTTTTGCAAGAGGTCTACGAAGGTTATTTTACACGTAGAATTTGATAGTAGCAGCCATTTTCACAACCTGACACCGTATATGGTCAAGGTCAAGTCACATAAGGTCAAAATTTGAAATTGATTAATCTAAATAAAAAAGGAATGTCTCTAGACCACTTTTGTTTCAGAAAAACAGTGGTGACATTTATTTGTCTGTATCTGGTCAATAAAAGCCAAAAACACGTAACTTAAAAAAATGACGTCATGAGTTACTTATACTTACGGAGCCATAAGTAAATTAAGATATTGCTTTGAAATTTAGTTTGGGTATCGTCCATACCTGGTTCACTCAGATATATTCCGTTTTTCATATCTTCAAGAAGAAAAAATGTGAAAAGTTTTCTGAAAAAAGTTATATTTTTATTTTTAGGAGACAAAAACCCAAACTTTTGCTAATCTGAGACAGTAGTTTTGAAGCGAATGTCATTTCCTTTCTTTTGACGTTTTTAATTTAACATTCTGCTTGAAAACTCGATTTTCTACGATTTGTCAAACATTTATCGTTTTTCGACCAAAAATGGCGTGATATTAAAACGTCATGATTTCCCAAAGTACTACATCAATTTCATTGAAATTGTATGAAAAGACGTAGAATTAATGGAGCATAAGGTACTGTAAGCTTTACGTCGATACCTAGCATAGGAGTTGGGCTGAGGGGCCAAGGCCTTCTCCCATTGGGCCGAGGGGCTCTTCGGGCCCCTCGACCCAATGAGGGGGGAGGGGGGGGGGGGGGGGGGGGGGGCACGTGCCCCCTGTGCCCCCCCCCCCCTGGCTGCGCCCCTGCTGACAGGTAACTTAGTCAAAGATTACCAAATTGCATAAAAAAGTGACGCTTCTGTACCTACCAACCAAGTTTAAGTGAAGTTAAGCACATACACCGGCAAATCAGTGTGGTTTACAGGCGCCACAACTACCAAGGTTATTTGGCACCCATGCCACATCCTCTGAAGAACACCCGATACGTCAAAGCAAGAGCCTGATGTCAACACTTGCACATATTTAGTATTTATTGGAAAGCCTTACTGGAAATTTTTACTGGAAAAGTTGAATCAATAACCAGTCTGGGTCTGTATTCATAAATAGGTACTTACGGTTAAGAGTTACAGTAGGTAGTCATTCCTGGCCTTTTGTTACTTACACAACTTTGCTATGTAAACTTAGTAGGCAGCCTACCGATTTGGTAAGGACAAGAGCCATTCGATCTTGAACTCGGCGGACCAACGGGTGACGTCACTGGCGGTAGCCGGCTCCTTCGTCGGCATCGCGCTCACGCAGCAAACGTAGTCAGCCGCCAGTTACGGCTCGCTGTTTCGTACGGCCAGGGATTCACGAAGACGAGCGTGGTGAATTATCAGTGCCCATTAATTCCTAGCGCATGCTTAATTGTATGATTCTGCCCCAGTGAATTGCCGGATATGCCGTGCAACGCGCCGTGACATGCCGTGGGTCTGCCTCCAGTGACGTCACATCAAGCATCGGGCTCAAACGAGGTGGCTATAGCGGTGTCACCCCCTGCGAGCCGCAGTCCGCACACAAATCTTGCGCAACACAAATCACTATCGCCCCGCTGGACGGCCTCTGTTCCGTACTTGCATATTTGAACGGAGACAAACGGAGCCACACTACCATTCTGTCTCCGCTGTAATTGAACAGCGTGTGGCGTTCACGTGCTGTTTCCCAGCCGCCAGGCTGCGCACAGTGCTCATTATCGCATTATTTAGCATTAAATCGCAGCATTATATAGCATTATATCGCATTATATCGCTCATTTACAACATTAATTAGAATTGTGTTTTCCATTGGGAAACTTAATGATATCTAGGTGCGAGTATTATGACAGAGGTGATCATTTTCAAAGGTGTGGTACCTACTTGTCTGTCTAAGATTTGTCACCGATTACTCCACCGATGGCTATAGATTTGTCGCCAATTAGAATGGCATAACGGTAATTTTTCCCAGCCCTGCCCTGTATTGACTCAGAACTTTAAACACCACATTCGTGTGGATTGTTCGTGATTATACAATACAATACAATACAATGGGCCCTTTCCAGATCTGAGATGGGCCCTTTCTGGTCTACATGTGAGCCATCATTGATCATGCCATGTCTGAGTTCAAGGGTAAGATGAGCCTTAACCAGCCATGGGGCCTTTCTGGGCCGAATTTACCGAAACGGTCCTTCTCCAGCTCAAAGATGGGCCCTTCCCAGTCCTCTCCAGGCCTTTTTTCTTCTTTCAGGGCCAAATTATACGGGCCTTCTCTGGACCTGAGATGGACCCTTACCTGGATTAAGAGTAGACATGGGTTTTTTCCGGAACTGAGAAGCTCACTTCCAAAACCTAAAATGGACCCTCTCCAGACCTGAGACGGGCCCTTTCTGAGTTTACGATGGGTCCTTTCAAAACCTGAGATGGGTCCATTCTGAGCTTAAGACGGGCCCATTCACATCCTAAGATGGGCCCTTTCCAGACTTGAGATGGGCCCTTTCTGAGCCTAAGATGGGCCCTTTTCCGGATCTGAGATGGGTCATTCCCGGGCCTAAGAGCAGAGATGGGCCTTTTCTGGACCTAAGATGCAGTCTGCTCACTTTCAAAGCCCCTTTTCAGACCTGAGACGAACCCTTTCTGAATTCACGATGGGCCCTTTCAAAACCTGAGACCGGCCCATTCTGAGCTTAAGATGGGCCCTTTCCAGACCTGGGATGTTCCTTTCTGAACCTAAGATCAAAGATGGGCCCCTCTCCGGATCTGAGATGGGCAGTTCCCGGGCCTAAGAGCAGATATGAGCCTTTTCCGAACCTGAGATGCAGGCTGCTCACTTGCAAAGCCTAAAGTGGACCCTTTTCAGACCTGAAACGGCCCCTTTCTGAATTCACGATGGGCCCTTTCAAAACCTGAGACCGGCCCATTCTGAGCCTAAGATGGGCCCCTCTCCGGATCTGAGATGGGCCCTTCCCGGGCCTAAGAGCAGAGATGTACCCTTTTCCGGACCTGAGATGCAGGCTGCTCACCTGCAAAGCCTAAAATGGGCCCTTTTCAGACCTGAGATGGGCCCTTCCTGAGCCTAAGATGGGCCCTTTCCAAACCTGAGATGGGCCTTTTCCGAGTTCACGATGGTCCCTTTCAAAATCTGAGATGGGCACATTCTGAGCCTAAGATGGACCCATTCAGAGCCTAAGATGGGCCCTTTCCAGCATGAGATGGGCCATTTCTGAGCCCAAGATGGGCCCTCTCCGGACTTAAGATGGGCCCTTCCCGGGCCTGATAGCTGAGATGGGCCTTTCCTGGACCTGATATGCTCGCTTTCTGAGGCTAAAATTGATTTTATCAAACCTGAAATGGGCCCTTTCTGAGTCCACGATGGGCCCCTTTCCGACCCGAGATGGGTCCCTCTGTACCGCGACGAGGGGGGGGGGGTGCTTTAGCCCCCATAGCCACCCCCCTTGGCTGCACCCCTGTATACAAGGGAAACTAGTGCAATAGTTACACTTGTCATAGCGTTACACACTATGGTAAGCAATAGGTTGTGTCGTCAATCACAGCACATGCTATTCACCCACTTGTATGGTTCCTCAGGCAGCCAGAACCTGTGATCTATTTTTTTTTTCTCGTAAAAATTCGAACTCATCCTGCCGTCAGCAAAAAACAAAACTCGAATATCGACTAGGGCGCCCCTAGCGGCCACTGCCAAAACTAGAAAAAATCACTATAAATTCGTCAATAATTTGAGTATTATAAACGATAGAGATACGAAACTTGCACAATTTGAGCATATTCCTCGATAACCCGCGCGGCGCTGGGGGAGGGGGGGGGGGGGGTAAATTTTATCCCCCTTCCCGGATTTTCTCAATAGTTCCAAAATTGTGTGTTGATGCAACTTGCAAATACAAGGCGTCAAAAGAAAGAAAATAGCATTGCCTTTAAAATGGCAATCTCGGATGTTCAAAATTTTGGGTTTTTAACCCAAAAAATATAAAAACTAACTTTTGGGGAAGAATTTCAACAAAAGTTTGTTTTAAGATGTTAAAAAAACGGACGATATATTAGAGAACCGAGTATGAACGATGCTCAAGCCAAATTTCAAAGCAATATATTTATTTTTCACTGACTTATAGTTCTCTAAGTATAAGTAACTCATGACGTCATTTTTTTATTGCGTTTTTTTGGCTTTTACTGACCCGATACAGACACATAAATGCCACCACTGTATTTCTAAGACAAAACTAGTCTAGAAACATGCAATGTTTATTTAGATTAATCAATTTCAAATTTGTCCTTATTGTGACCTGACCTTGACCTGAGGGCCATTATATAGGGTCAAGCTGTGAAAATGGCTGCTTCTATCGAATTATACGTGTAAAATAACCCATACAACATGTGTCGCATGGCTTTCGTAAACCTTTGACCTTTTGTGACCTGACCTTGACCTTGACCTTTGCTTACAATTTCACTTTTACTTATGCGGAAGATGCATTATACATTTAAAAGCACTTTGTGAGATAATTGTCGCAATCTAAGACTTTGGATGGAAAGTATAGCCCAAAAGCCCAAATACTTAAATTTTGACACTTGACCTGACCGTGACCTGACATGTGACTTTATTTTAAGAATTTCAGACATGCGTTAGATTCTTCTCACTGAGAGCTTTCGATCGCGGCCTTGCGCTTCTCGCTGCGGTTATTGGTTCGGAAGATACGAGGGGGGGGGGGGGTAAAATTTCCCCCCTCAGCACCGGGCGTTCGGATGGAGACCCCAGAGCCGCGCGGGTTAATGACTTAACTTCAACGTTTTCTAAAATTATGTGAGCTCAATCATAACACTCAGTCAGTTTTATGATCACTAAAAAATGACACCGTCAAAAATCCGCCCCAGAGGGGTGTTTTGCAACACCTCCATAGGTATCGAACACTAAAAAACGGCGTGAAAAAAGAGTCAGACTCTACAAAATGGTGTTTGACACCTTCTCAACGGGAGTCCTGACTCCTTCAAGAGAGTCGTGATTTTCTTGAAGGTCCCAGAAAACACCATTTTGTAGAGTCTGACTCTTCTTTTACACCGTTTTTTAGTGTTCGATACCCTAAGGAGGTGTTGCTAAACACCCGTCTGGGGCGGACATTTTGACGGTGTGCCAATCCACGTACGGGTGTCATTTTTTCAGTGATCGATAAGCATTTAGCCATGCATACGCTACCCAAAGTTAATCAAGCACCGTAATACATTCTGAGTAATAGACGTCATGCAACACGTAACTAATAAGGAACACTTACACTGTTAATATTGTATATCTTTCAATTACTATTTTTAATGAAATATGCTATGTCAAGCCGTCACTCAGACTATCGGATACATTCACATCCCCGCCCACTCTCGCGCACACGGAGTCGACGGAAGATATCCAGGTGGGGGTGGGAGAAAAATAATCTTCTTTAATCCGATCCTTACCTAGCAACAGTTATAGGAACAATGCTTAAGATAGGGGGCAATAGGCCCCAGCCCCCCCCCCACACACACACCTTCACTTCCGCAGCCAAATACTGACACGTGTTTCCTTCCAGTGGCGGCGGAAGTGGGGGAAGGGGCAGCGGAAATGGGGGCAGGGGCAGCGGAAGTGGGGGCAGGGGCAGCGAGGCAGACCGCCCACTGAATGCCTTAAACATTATGCTCATGACTGGAACATGGTAAGAGTCGGAGTAAAAGGACGACCCCCCCCCCCCCCCCCCCCATCAGTGGAGGGCTGCTGGCTCTCATGCTTCCTTCTCCTCCTCTTGGCCCACGTCGCCCCCCCCCCCCCCCCACACACACTCGCGAAGCGAAGCAGGCCGATAGACTAGGTGTGCCGGTGGGTAAGATATCCCAAGGAAATGTGATGATCTTCACCGCTAGGTTGTCGAGTGCATCTTTCAGGCCAGGATCCGCACCACAACGCCAGCAGCTGACCATCGCGCAGGGTGCGCATTCCAGTACAAGTGGGCCACACTGGCCGGCTCTCCGCACCGGAGCAGCGGCCATCGGCTGCCATTTCATGATTAAGAGGATCCCGCGTCAGCAGAGAGGTGCCCGTCCGCAGATGGGAGATCATCACCGCCTCCCTCCGCGATAGGATGTGGTGTCCGGTGTACCGTGTCGGTGTAGGTACTGAGAGCGTATGCGGCAGCGGCCTTCCAGTTAGATCCCTTCATGGAACACGTTTTCAGCCCCCACCCCCCCCCCCCCCGTTCCAGCCCATTCAGCCAGACCCAAACCCGTTCCAATCCGAATTAATAATTGATGGGACTCCCATTCCCACCCGTTTCAGCATATTTCACTTTGTGTAGTGCTATGTAGGCAGAGTGTGCTCTGGGGTGTCGGCCTCGTCCCCAACAGATACGGCACCAGTCCTCCGCACTCCTGCAGCTAGAGGAGTCGCACTGCACTGCCTGCCGGGAGGGTAGGCAGGGGCGGAGTGTGCTCTGGGGTGTCGGCCTCGTCCCCAACAGATACGGCACCAGTCCGCCGCACTCCTGCAGCTAGAGGAGTCGCACTGCACTGCCTGCCGGGAGGGTAGGCAGGGGCGGAGTGTGCTCTGGGGTGTCGGCCTCGTCCCCAACAGATACGGCACCAGTCCGCCGCACTCCTGCAGCTAGAGGAGTCGCACTGCACTGCCTGCCGGGAAGGGTTCTTGCCAACCCGAAGATATTGGGCCAAACCGGTCAGTGACCCACTCGCGGTTGGTGGGCGTTAGCCGCCGCAGCCCTGTCCAGACCAGTCGGCGGCGGCGGCGTGCGCGTGCCCATAAAAAAACAGTACCAACCCTAGGCCAACTTGCGGTGGAGGGCGCCTCTTGGAGGATCCTGTCTTTCAAACCGCGTTTCGAGGTGAGAAGTGTGAGCCACCCGGCCCGCCGCTGCCGCCCGACAAGCGGCCCGGGATGACAAATGGCTCCACTGTTCCCTCTTTGAGGGAACCTGGGCCCGGTTACCCGGCAACCCAAGCGCTGTCGCCCGGCGCAGGTCAGGTCAAAGCCGCGTCTGACTAGTCAGCGGCAGCCGCCCTTCCAGACGCAGGGCCACGGTGTTGGCCCCGCGGTCTGCGAACACAGATATGCGAACTTAGGTAGATTTACAACGAACTTGATGCTGCCGCCGCCTTCAGACCAAGGCGGGGGGCATTAGTAGATCGTCCGCGGCTCCGCCAGACAGCCCGCCCACACCGGTCTCATCTTCCAGCCCATGTGGCCTTCAGCGGCTCCGCCAGTATAGCCCGTCCACACCGGCCTCATCTTCCAGCCCATGTGGCCTACAGCGGCTCCGCCAGTATAGCCCGCCCACACCGGCCTCATCTTCCAGCCCATGTGGCCTACAGCGGCTCCGCCAGTATAGCCCGCTCACACCGGCCTCATCTTCCAGCCCATGTGGCCTACAGCGGCTCCGCTTCGATGTAGCCCATGTGGCCTACATCGAAGACACAACGAAACGAAACTCATGCTATCATCGCCCTTCTATACGCTGTGCTGTAATCTGTGAATTTTACACTGTTCCTTGTCATTTCCTTTTCTGTTTCAACCTGTCTGTTGAGCAGCGCAGCGCCCAGCTGGCAGCAGCGCGCCACAGACATGCCATTGTTCTCTATCCGCCTATACGCACTCATAACGACGGGCTCTGAAAAGCCATGGGTTTACTGTGGATGTTCCCGAATACAATCTATCTGATCCGCCAGTATAGCCCGCCCACACCGGCCTCATCTTCCAGCCCATGTGGCCTACAGCGGCTCCGCCAGTATAGCCCGCCCACACCGGCCTCATCTTCCAGCCCATGTGGCCTACAGCGGCTCCGCCAGTATAGCCCGCCCACACCGGCCTCATCTTCCAGCCCATGTGGCCTACAGCGGCTCCGCCAGTATAGCCCGCCCACACCGGCCTCATCTTCCAGCACATGTGGCCTACAGCGGCTCCGCCAGACAGCCCGCCCACACCGATCTCATCTTCCAGCCCATGTGGCCTACAGCGGCTCCGCCAGTATAGCCCGCCCACACCGGCCTCATCTTTCAGCCCATGTGACCTACAGCGGCTCCGCCAGTATAGCCTGCCCACACCGGCCTCATCTTCCAGCCCATGTGGCCTACAGCGGCTCCGCCAGTATAGCCCGCCCACACCGGCCTCATCTTCCAGGCCATGTGGCCTACAGCGGCTCCGCCAGTATAGCCCGCCCACACCGGCCTCATCTTCCAGCCCATGTGGCCTACAGCGGCTCCGCCAGTATAGCCCGCTCACACCGGCCTCATCTTCCAGCCCATGTGGCCTACATCGAAGACACAACGAAACGAAACTCATGCTATCATCGCCCTTCTATACGCTGTGCTGTAATCTGTGAATTTTACACTGTTCCTTGTCATTTCCTTTTCTGTTTCAACCTGTCTGTTGAGCAGCGCAGCGCCCAGCTGGCAGCAGCGCGCCACAGACATGCCATTGTTCTCTATCCGCCTATACGCACTCATAACGACGGGCTCTGAAAAGCCATGGGTTCACTGTGGATGTTCCCGAATACAATCTATCTGATCCGCCAGTATAGCCCACCCACACCGGCCTCATCTTCCAGCCCATGTGGCCTACAGCGGCTCCGCCAGTATAGCCCGCCCACACCGGCCTCATCTTCCAGCCCATGTGGCCTACAGCGGCTCCGCCAGTATAGCCCGCCCACACCGGCCTCATCTTCCAGCCCATGTGGCCTACAGCGGCTCCGCCAGTATAGCCCGCCCACACCGGCCTCATCTTTCAGCCCATGTGGCCTACAGCGGCTCCGCCAGTATAGCCCGCCCACACCGGCCTCATCTTCCAGCACATGTGGCCTACAGCGGCTCCGCCAGACAGCCCGCCCACACCGGTCTCATCTTCCAGCCCATGTGGCCTACAGCGGCTCCGCCAGTATAGCCCGCCCACACCGGCCTCATCTTTCAGCCCATGTGACCTACAGCGGCTCCGCCAGTATAGCCTGCCCACACCGGCCTCATCTTCCAGCCCATGTGGCCTACAGCGGCTCCGCCAGTATAGCCCGCCCACACCGGCCTCATCTTCCAGCACATGTGGCCTACAGCGGCTCCGCCAGACAGCCCGCCCACACCGGTCTCATCTTCCAGCCCATGTGGCCTACAGCGGCTCCGCCAGTATAGCCCGCCCACACCGGCCTCATCTTTCAGCCCATGTGACCTACAGCGGCTCCGCCAGTATAGCCTGCCCACACCGGCCTCATCTTCCAGCCCATGTGGCCTACAGCGGCTCCGCCAGTATAGCCCGCCCACACCGGCCTCATCTTCCAGCCCATGTGG
The DNA here is from genome assembly GCA_036785665.1 of Chirona hameri. Taxonomy (NCBI): domain Eukaryota; kingdom Metazoa; phylum Arthropoda; class Thecostraca; order Balanomorpha; family Balanidae; genus Chirona; species Chirona hameri. Next base: position 24,743 of record JAXIVJ010012267.1, on the reverse strand, counting down.
CCTACAGCGGCTCCACCAGACAGCCCGCCCACACCGGTCTCATCTTCCAGCCCATGTGGCCTACAGCGGCTCCGCCAGACAGCCCGCCCACACCGGCCTCATCTTCCAGCCCATGTGGCCTACAGCGGCTTCGCCAGTATAGCCCGCCCACACCGGCCTCATCTTCCAGCCCATGTGGCCTACAGCGGCTCCGCCAGTATAGCCCGCCCACACCGGCCTCATCTTCCAGCCCATGTGGCCTACAGCGGCTCCGTCAGTATAGCCCGCCCACACCGGCCTCATCTTCTAGCCTGTGGCCCAAACGCTTCAGGCAACGTCTGTTTGGGAGTATTACACTCTCGTCTGGAGGCTTCAGTGGTGGTCTGGCAGTCTCCGTGGGCTTCTCGCATGCCCTATCGTATGTCATGTATGCCCGGAGCAGCAGCAAGGAACGGACTGCACAATTCGATGGTACGTGTAACGACGTTTCCGTGTCCCGCGTATCAATTTGTAACGACGTATCCCACTGTCGCTACTGAATATAGTTCGTGGCTCGTGATAGTCTCTCTCTCTCTAGGCCGAATCACTTCACTCTCACCCCTCACTCTCTCACTCTCTCAGACAGACTTTCTTCTCGCGTTGTTAGTTATATTGGTATTTTGATGTCCACGCCGGCAAGCGGTCCGGCGTGGACGGCGGTCAGATCCAGAGTCCCGTCCTACAGTCACCGGCGGCACCTCCTGCCAGCGGCGGCCCGGTCTGTCGAACTCTACGCAGGCGCAATACTCAGTCGGCCGAACCAATCAAATGAATAGGACAACCCTCAGCGGTAGCATAACAGAGGAGGTTCTCAAACCAGCGAAGTGGTTCTCAAACACCACTCCGTTACATCACAGCCGAGGTCCTTATGCGGAAATTTCTGCTTAATGCAAAATTTTATGCATCGTCTTACCACGCCTGTTAGAGTCCGCTCACATTTACATAAATGGACGAGCACAAGGTTAGAGACATTCACAAGTCACAACATATAATATACAACACGCATGCACAATCACAATACAACGCATCAATACATACAACCCACACACACACACGTTATCCCAAGCCCACACCCGTAGAAGTCCACGCGGTGTTGAAGTTCAGTCAAAGTTCAACAGTTCAATAGTCCAACTCATTTCGCACCATTTCGCTCTTTCGCTCACTGTCGCTCGCAATCAATCGCTTTCGCTCCGTCAGTCAATTGCTTTCGCTCCGTTAGATGTCGCACGGGTAGTCACCGCTCGCTTGGCCGGCCACGATGTTGCATTACGCCCGGTAGGTGGCGTGCGGGTAGCCATTTTGCTCGGCAGGTGGCGCGCGGGTAGCCATTTCGCTCGGCAGGCGGACCTGTTGGCCGTGTCCTGTTTGACCTGCTGAGCACAGCGGTCCTCGGCAACGCCTCCCGGAGGTTCCGGCGGCGTACCGGGGTGACCTTCTCCGTTGTCGGACCCCCGTCAGCGCCAGGGGAGCGCCTTCGGCCAGATGGTGTTTTGTCTGTGGGCCGTCACACAGGCGTCAGTTATCGGATTGTTGCCGTGTCAGCCAGGGCAGGGAGCGCGGGGTGTCAGGGTCTGTCTTTATCGTCGGACTTGTGAGCTGGGTCGGTCGGTGCACAGGTCGGGTCGGGTCGATTTGAGTTGATGGCGTTGCGTCTTGACATGTCGGAGAGTCGTCTGTTGTGCCTGAGCCGGCTTCAGGAGGGATAGGAAAACACTGGGTTAGGATAGTCGGTTGCCTCGAACACCAGTACCGATACATACAATAGATAATACCCAGAACGAGTAGAACACACACACTGACAGACACGCCCGGCACGACAGTTTTATAATGCCACTTAGCACGTAACCGAATGTCGTTAATGTGTGCCTTTAACAAAGAGACGGTGACATATTCTGTTAGGAATTTGGTCCAAAGTGCATCGGGTATGTCTTGGCGTATGTCCTGGTTATGTTTCGTTATAACGTTTGCAAACTGGGTTTTGAACAGTTATATGTGATAATTTAGTTTTTGAGCGAAGGTAACCGGTGTTCGAGTGTCGATAGAATGATAGAATGTCGAGTGTCGATGAATTGTCCAATGGTTGTAGCTTGGAACGAACTGACCTATGGGCAGAAAAATCACGTTCGTCGTTGCCGTCGGAATAAATGCGAGTAGTAGTAATGGGGTGAGCAGGGCTGGATAAAACATTCTCGCTTCCAATCTGCAACCATACACAAACATACGTAAATATAACAACAATGACAATGAGGTTAGTACAGTACATCAAAACAGAACACACTGGTTTTGTTCCATTTCTCTCCATAACTCCATATAAAACAAAATGACGGTGATCAGTCGCCATTAGCCTTTAGGGTCCCGTAGCGGGTCTACCCTTTTTAAACTGTGCACACTTCCTCTCCGTAAGTACCTCCAATCGGCATACAAACACGAATTCCCAATACTCTAAATCTTCCCATTCTCATAAAACACAGAATATTGGGCACACTGGCCAACAAAACTCACTGCTCCATTCTCATAAAACACAGAATATTTGGCACACTGGCCAACAAAACTCACTGCTCTATAACTTTTCAAACAGGCTCATCAACTTTGTCTGCTGGTCCATCAACTTTGCCTGCTGGTCCATCAACTTTGCCAGAAGCACAGACTTACTCGGGTTAGTCACATTCACACTATGTTTGTGTACACTATTTACATAACATTGTCCTTTTTCGCTTTCCTCTTCCTGCAGGCTCACGTGATCAGTGGGGCCATTTGACGACTCACGGGTCGCCATTCCTGGGCCAAAGCGAGACAATGCATCAGCTACCACATTTTGGCTACCTCGTATGTAGCTCACATCTCCTCCGTATTCACTCAATAAAATCGCCCAACGTTGAATTTTAGCGTTCTTCATTTCACTGGTGAACAAATGTTGTAGCGGTTTATGGTCAGTCATGATAGTAAATTTTGAACCCAGTAAATACGGACGGAACTTTTGCACACAATAAACAATGGCGTACGCCTCCTTCTCAATAATTGGCCAACGCTGTTGAGTTTTGTTTAATTGATGCGAAAGGTATTGAATAACACGTTCACCCATGTCAGTTTCTTGTACCAAAACGCCTCCAATGGCGTAACCACAGGCATCAGTGTATAATTTATATGGCTTACTAATGTCTGGATAAGCTAAAATAGGAGCCTCAGTAAGGGCTCGCCGTAATGCTTCGAACGAATTTTGACATTCCTCTGTCCAGTAGAAAATCCTGTTCTTTTGTGTCAGCTCTGTCAATGGTTTTGCAATTTTTGCATAATAGGGTTGGGAACTCAATTTTGGGAGTCGATGCTAAAATGTTACCCATATTTTAACACAATTTATGGTACTGAAAACTGACCTCAGAAATGAATACTTCAAAAGGAAAAATGAAAAAGGAATCGCGATTTTATTTTACAACATTCTTGAAAAAAGACACTCTTGATAGTGTGACGTCACATTTCACCTTTATCTGTCGACAACTACGGCGCACCCGGCGCACCAGGCAAAACGTAAATAATACGTGTAATACATAGGCAAGACCGAGGCGAGGCAGGCAGATATATCAAAATGGATACAAATCAGTCCTATTATGCTGATTTAAAGAAAAGGGTACAGGGAAAGGTGTACAAATCCTGCTTTGTGCCAGCCTGTCAAAGCAGCACCATGAAAACTCGCAAAAAGACCTTCGTCTCTGTCCCAACTGACCTAGGTCTGAGAAGACAGTGGGCTGCAATGGCAAGAAGAGTGGATGCAAAGACTTTGAAATCATCTAGTCAGTGGTATTGCTGCGAGGATCATTTTGAGGTGAGATATTTTGTGTTAGATTTGAGGGCTGGGTGATAACATGTTTTGAGGCACTAAACTTGTATTTGTAGATGTAGGTCTTGTAGAGGCTGCTTGAGAGATTATGTGAAGCCATATCTTCATGAGCGCATGATCTGATGCTAGTCACAATTTGTAACTGTGTGTCTGTGCCTGTTCTCTCCATCCTTGCTTATGTCAACTCATACTGATGAGCGGCCCAGTATTTGTCCAATTTGTTCAACTGGTTGGTACCCTTTTCCGAAATCAAGCTCACAACTAGGAATCACTTCAAAGTTTGTTTGAACCTACCTGGAGGCTACACAATTTTCTGGTAACTAGAAGATAGCAATGTCAGTCAGACTCAGGCATATATGCACAAACAAAGTTATGTATAGCATACATGTGAAGTATATAAAAGTGCTGCTCTGACCATGGCTCGTGACTACTACTTTCGGCTTCTGACCGTGCAAACTCTCCTTTTTCACAATATTTTATAAACCCAATATCTAATTTAGTTTTCACTTTTTAGGTTTTCATTTATACTATTGTTTTTGTTTTCTGCCTTGCTAGTCACTGACTAGCAAGGCAGAAAAGGTGTCACTTTCTTGCATTGATTGTATCAAACCTCTACCATGCAAGTGCTGCATATCCTGCAGATATTCACACATACTCAGTGTCTGCTGCCCGCATGCCTGAACATATCCACAGGGAATGCACACTTTTCAGCATTCTCTTGCTCTGAGCATGCTGAGAACACCTTCGATTTTGGCTTAAACTTGCAATGTCAGGTGTCAGCCAATCACAGGTTGAACTCAAGTCATGTTAGAGCTTTTTAGCACCCTACTCAATAGTTTTGCTTCTCCATATATGCTGTAATTATGTGTTGAATGCCTAACATTGGCTTTATCTTAGGCTACAGTAGTTATTTGTGAAATGAATACATTGGTTCTGATTGTAACATGTGTCCTTTGTCCGTTTCAGCCAGAGAATGACTTTAACAACTACAGACACTACATGTTGATGGCACCATCCATCAAACTGACTGCCAAGAAAGGTGTGCTTCCACACAAGTTTGAATGCCAAAAAGACAGGCCACATCTCAAGCCACGTCCCTCATCCATGAGGAGGCTACAGAGGGCTACCATCCATGGCCTCACACAGACACACACAGATGACAAGGTAAGAGTATATTGATGCCTAACAATGCCAAGTCACAGCTTGAAATTACGAATGAGTGACTTTTGGTGCAAGGAATTACATGATAACTGGATTCTTGCCAGCGATAAGTCATTGATGAGTAATAATGTTCTATTTTTTGTTTAATGTTAAACATGTGTTACTGAAATGTTCATGAACCGACCCGCCATAATTTGTCTGTGATATTGCAAGATGCTCTTGTTGTAGCGTCCTACTTGATGGGCACATAATTGGATAGGCATGTATTAATTATTTGCATCTTTTTCACAGATGGAAGATGTGTCTATCGTGGCTGATCGTGCTGCTGACACCGCTGGTAGCGTGGCTGGTCGTGCTGCTGACGCCGCTGGTGGCGTGGCTGGTCGTGCTGGCGTCGCCGCTGGTGGCGTGGCTGATCGTGCTGCTGACGCCGCTGGTAGCGTGGCTGGTCGTGCTGGCGTCGCTGCTGGTCGCGCTGCCGGAGCCACGGGCGCTGTGGCTGGTCGTGGTGGCACCGCCGCTGGTGGCGTGGCTGGTGGCGCTGCCGGAGCCACGGGCGCTGTGACTGGTCGTGATGGCACCGCCGCTGGTCGCGCTGCCGGAGCCACGGGCGCTGTGGCTGGTCGTGATGGCACCGCCGCTGGTGGCGTGGCTGGTCGCGCTGCCGGAGCCACGGGCGCTGTGGCTGGTCGTGCTGGCACCGTCGCTGGCGGCGTGGCTGGTGGCGCTGCCGGAGCCACGGGCGCTGTGGCGGGTCGTGATGGCACCTCCGCTGGTGGCGTGGCTGGTGGCGCTGCTGGAGCCACGGGCGCTGTGGCTGGTAGTGATGGAACCGCAGCTGGCGTGTATGTCAATGCCGTCTCCGACTACGAGCCATCTGACAACTCCAGCTCTGAGGATAGTGGTGAGGACCATAACGGCGTGCCATACAGTGAGGAAAATGAGATGACCTCCGACGACAGCTCGAAGGGTGAGGTCGGGCTGGATGACATCTCCCTTAGGAGAATAAGGCTGCTGTGCCTCAAAGATCCCAAGCGGTATATCGGCGTTCCACCTGATGCCATGTTCATCATCCGCGTTATTGCCAGAACAAAAATTGCCCCATCATGGAGCCCAACATCGCGCCTCGAGCCGCTGGACGTGTGCCTGCTGGTATTAATGAAAATCAAGCTGCATCGATCATTCGCATTTATAGCGGATGACTTTGGCATTTCCAGGTCATATGCCGGCCGTTTGTTCGCGCGCTATGTTGAGGTCCTCGCTTCGGCACTCTCACAGTTTATCGCGTGGCCGTCGGATGAGATGACCCTCCAGAAGCAGCTGCCGCTCGCCTTCAAGGCACGGTTCCGCTCTGTGGTGGCCATTGTTGATTGTTTAGAAATTGAAATAGAAAAACCTAGTGCCGCACTGAAGCAAGCAAGATCTTGGTCCCAGTATAAGGGGGGTAACACGCTGAAATATTTGGTATCTATCACGCCTAACGGAATGGTTAATTTTGTATCCCTTGGCTTTGGGGGGCGTGTTAGTGACATGCATGTCATCCGTCGGTGCGGTTTTCTAAACCATTTAAAGCCGGGCGCCTCTGTCATGGCCGATCGAGGCTTCAAAGGTATAGAAAGCCTGCTGAGTGAGACCGGCTGCACCCTGATACGACCTAAAAGCGTCCAGGCGGGCGTTGTTCACGAGGCTAGCGAAGTTAAATTTAGCAAGCAGGTCGCCAGTCTGCGCATTCACGTGGAGCGCGCCATCCGCCGAGTGCGTGAGTTCGAGATGCTACGCCCACATGCGTGCATCAACAGTCGGCTGGTTCCGCTCACGGACGCCTGCATGACCATTGCCTGTGGTCTTGTCAACCTGCAGTCACGGCTGACCAAGATGTGAGGTTTTAAGGTATACCCAGGTGGCGCTGCGCCTGCGAGATACCGATTTCTACATTTGGCTCAGTTCGACGTGTGCATTGCGTTCGTACATTGTTGACGTGAACGTGTGTACATGACTGTCATTCCCACTCAGATGCCCGAGGAAATACACTGTTTATTTTGTTGTTATCGTTTTGTAAAGGAAGAAGACAAAATCGTTCCAATGCTGTATTGTGTTTACACAAGCAAGAAATAAATGGTAAGAAACGAATGCTACTATAGTCAAATATTTCAACTGGACAGTTGGGCGAAACAGCGACCAAACATTATGCACGGTTAATAGACAAACAGGACACATAAATCAAAAATTGTCTCTAGCATTCATGAAGCGCTGGTGGAATGGAACCATGACTCTGCTATTAATCGAACGGACAAAACGCACTATACAAACACAAAGTTACACAGCTTTGCATTGACCACGTTTCTAGTACCTAACCACAGCGTGAAACAACATCACTGTCCTCAGCCCACCCTCTCCTCGCCGGAGCACGCCTGCCCACTACACCAGCATTGGCAGGATGGCGCGGTGCCAGAAGGCCTCTGCCTGTGCCATGATTGGCTCGACGAAAGTCAGGTCCAGATCATCTTTTATCACTGTGACTGTCTGGTTAGTCTCAAAGTTCGGGTCCGCCACACACAGAATGCCTGTCTGTGCTCCGGTGGCCAGCATTTGCAGCTGCATCTGTGCCCGCACCTTCGCCGACATAGCCCCATTGGCATCCATGTACTTGGTGACAGTTTTGATTGCCGAAGGGCACTTCACCTCCACGGTGCACCGTTTCCCATCCAGCTGGCACAAGCCGTCGGGGCTGGCTGCGAAGGCGGGCCGCTCTGTGAGGAGGTGAAGCCCGGTGGCGGCGATGTCCACCCCGAGCGCGGCCTGCACTTCGCTGATAACCAGCGGCTCCAGCTGGACACCGCGTTTGGTGGCTGCTGTACCCTTAAACTTCGTGCATCCCAGGATGGTCTCCGTCAGTGAGCCAGCGACCGTTTTGCAGCGACTGACTTCGTATAGCTTGGACGCCGTCACACGCCCGAACCGCAGGTGATGCCATAAACGCGACTCATTTTGACTCATGGTTGCTGAACAGACAGCCGATACCAGTGCGGGGTCGAGTTTGCCCCTGAGAAATGCCCTCGTTATCGCTAGGCTGTCACTGGGGCAACCTTTGCAGAGCACGTCCATGGTTGCATCCAGCGGATCCACAGTAACCAGACTCCAACCACTTACCATCTCAAAAAACACCCCGGTAGGCTTATGGCCACCATCAATCATTTCCTTCTTGACGAGGTCCAGGAAATCATCAGGCTCGTTGGATACGGCCATCCGACGTTTCCGGCCGCCCATGTCTCTTGCCTTCATTGGACTCATGTTGCCGATGTTGGCCAAGCGGGGCTTGGTCCAGTAGCACTGGACTTCAGTCACAGCTTTCTCGGAGCTGCGCCTGTGCAGCCAGAACAGGAATGCTGTAACGTGTTTGCATCCACCGTGACGCGCCTGGCAGCCGTGACAGCTGGCCTCTTCTATTCCACCAGCCACGGTGTTGATGGAGACGGTGACGCCATACGGGGTGGTGTTGACACGGTGCTCCGGCGTCACTTTGCCCTTGACGATGATCATGCCCGGCTGAGAGTGAACCTGCACGTAGCCGATGGCTTCGTCTCCATACTCCTCACGCGCGGATCTGAGAAAGAAGAAGCCTTTCAACATTGTGCGAAGTCATTGTGTCACATACAATGGAAGACAGAGCATCAGATACGAGCATGAACAAATGCTTTAGAATCACTGACCAAACCTAAGCACTGTTCTTCAAACCTTAACAATGATATGAGTGAAAACAAGAGGTGCAGAAAATCTGAAATATTTTGTAACAACCTCAATCACAGCCACAGTATGAGCTAGCAGGTCACAGCGTTAGTCACAGCGCTACAATGCTAACCCTATGGCGCTGGCCTAGCCGGTCACAGCTTCAGAGTCACTGCTGTTACCAGGTGTGGTCACAGGCCAGCACAGCATAATTTGTTTATACACCCCTATTGAAATCACAGCCTGTGGTTATTAGCATTCTTTTTGAAGGTGTTGAAGAAACAATTCATTTCTTAAGGAATATGGCTTAGTAAGAAAAGGAAATTGATTACTGAACAGTACTGCTGGGAAAGAAAGCATGCTATCAACATGCATGAACACAATTTGAATAAACAATCTCACCAGCTACCAGGGCTATATAGAGAAAGGCCTCTCTGTGAGCCATTCATGTGACATGGCAGTGCAATAATTGAACCTTGGTCCCCCTGACCCATCTGAACCTGGGCTGCAGTTTAATATACTAGACACTCAGCCACCATAGCTTTGTACAATTTGTATCAGACCAAAGATAAATGCTAAAGTGCTTATACACCATGATTGTATATTAACTTTCTTGCTAAGTTTAGTAAGGTCAAGCTCACAGGCACAATCAGCAAATTTGAAGATAACGGACCAGGTGACCAAATCACTGACTTCACCTATACAAACCAAGATAACAATGCCTGATGAAGGCAACCTAACCACACAAAGTGTGAAGACAACCATGAGTGAACAATCATTTTAAAAGTTGGTGTGGCCATGGGCTCTGCTACAGGGGGAAGGGGGGATGTGTCTCCCTCAACTTTGGGATTTGTAACATTACGCCTATCAGTGTTGCATGGAAAGAATTGACTTCAGAAGGCCTCCGTCACCCCCAACTTTCGGAGTGTGGCGGAGCCCTTGGGCAGTGTTGGAATTTTCATTTCAGGTCCTCGTCCGGGAGAACACAATTTTTGGAGGTGGAGAACAGAGAACTTTGCAAATACTTCACTATAGACACAGTGGAGTATTTGCAAAGTCAAATTTAGTTAAATATGTGCAATTGTCATTGGAATTGCAGGCAACAATGCATGGACAAAATCAAGAAGAACAAAATCTTCTGGACCCCAAAAGACCAAAAAACATCTGATTTTCCAACACTGCCGGGCATTGGGTGTGGACCAAAGGATGTTCTAGTGCTATTTCTGTTATTTTATCATAGTCTGACTAGATGTTCCAATACATTTACATTACCAAAAATGTAATGTTGATGTGGCGATGCCACACCAACTTGGAAGTTGGTGTAGCATTCCCCACACCTGCCATACTTTATCCACCCATGAATACAATTTGATCGCTGATCCATTTTGGAGCATAATGAACCACAGTAGTATCACCCTAGGTTGCAACCATAATAAATAACAAACTTACCTTTCAAGTTTCTTGTTTTTCAGTTCAGCAGACACATGCTTTTCTGAATTTTGTATGTAAGCTACTATCAATGTCACTGTCACATTAGGTAGATTTTGAGGTGTGGCTTTGACAAAGCCTGGCTCTAAACCACGGGGCATAATTAAAACTTGAAATGCTTCTAAACTCAAGGAACGGAATTATTCAATCAGTAAACTATTATCCTCAAATCTTCCAACTCATCTAAGCAGTGTAGAATCGCATAGAAATACAGTACATCTGCGTGCATCTTATAAGTCTTTCCTGCGTCAAATATGCTGACATTCACCTACCGAAGCTCGACGTCACGGTTCGACCGGCCAATCAGAATGAGCCATATTTTCGCTATGAATAATTCATTTTCAGACTAACTAAGCATTTTTAAGCAAAATTGTTAAAAATTAAATACCAAAAAAATAACTTCTTTTGTTGTATACCAAGATATCAACAGCTTCATCGTAGGTCCCAACCCTATTTGGAATAAATCTGCGATAATAACCGGTCATACCGATAAAAGAACGAATTCCGCGGACGTCTGTCGGTGGTTCCAGTTGTTGGAGTGCTTCCACTTTTGCCGGGTCGGGCTTGATCCCATTTTTTGATACAACATGTCCTAAATAGTTTACTTCACTCTTCAGAAAATCACACTTCGACATTTTCAGTTTTAGTCCAGCATTTCTCAGACGTGAAAAGACAGCTTCAATGTGCTCCAGATGTTCCTCAAAAGTCTTAGAATGAATTAATATGTCATCAAGGTAGACCTCAGTAAATTTATGTAGGGTTCCCCTCAAAACCTCATTCATCAATTCCGAGAAAATGGCAGGCGCATTCACGGCGCCGAACGGAAGGACATTCCAGGCATATACTCCCGCAAAACAGGTAAACGCAGTCTTCTCCTTTGACTCTTCCTCCATGGCAATTTGCCAGTAACCAGACTTTAGATCGAGACTAGTAAAGTATTTTGATCCGTCGAGCGAGGCTAGAACATCGCCAATTCTTGGGAGAGGGTAGCTGTTTTTCTTGGTAATTCGGTTCAGAGCTCGCAGATCCACACAAAATCTTTTTGAACCATCTTTCTTGTCCACAATAACAATAGGACTCGCCCACGGACTTTGACTGGGTGAAATGACTCCAGCTTTTAGCATCGCATGTTCTTGAACTATCTGTCTTTGACTAAAAGGTAACCGGTACGGGGCTTGTTTAATCGGAGGATGATCTCCTGTGCCAATTTTTGCTTTTACCAGATGGGTTCTTCCTAAATCACAGTCAGTTTTAGCAAACAAGTCGTTGTTTCGTTCCAACAACTCCTCTAGTTTTTGACGTTGTGCTTCAGACACATGAGACAGGTCAGCCTTCTGACTTTCTGAGATGTCCTCAGGTTCTGACGATTTTTGGGTTTGTTCACTGATAGAGGAAATGCATGATTCACTATCCTCCAAAACTTCGGCTATTCCTATCACAGAACGAGCGGGTGTTGTGAAATCCCTGCCAGTCTCGTTCACAATCATGACGGCTATCTTTCGAGTTTCAGAAACTTTACTAACACTGGTAACCAAGCAAAACCCAGGTTCATCACCAAAAATAGGAACGTTGTTGAGAGGCTGTACCAAACAGTCCTGACCTATGAGCTGCTCTCGATTTATGTTGGCGGGAATTTCGACATATGACTGAGCACTGACAGTGACCGGTTGAGACAGTCGGATGAGAGACGTTTCGGAATGACAGGCAAGTTTTTGGGGTCGAAGTGGAATGATGTAGCCTCCCAGATTTAATGTTTTGTGCCCAAAGTCAAGTTGAGCAGAAAAGTCCGTCAGAAAATCAGTTCCCAGGATGCATTGGTTTTTCAGTCCCTCTACTATTTGGAATTTATATGGTTAATCAAAACCAGAAATACTCACCTGAAGGGTGGCGGTTCCAAAATTTATCAGTCTGTGACCAGATACAGATTGCAGAGGAATACAGTCTGTCGTTGAAAAATCGCGGATGTGTTTTCAGGGAATTTTGTCAAACGTTTCCTTTGAAATTAATGAGATGTCGGCACCTGAATCAACTAACGCATATGTTTTCCTACTACCTAAATGAAGCCAGCACATTGGTGTGTCAGTTTTCACCTGAACACGTGCGATTTGTGGGTTTTGTGGGTGATTTCTCTTGGATGAATCGGAGTCTGAAGGACCACCGTTTTTGGGGGCCTGTCCGGAAGGTCCGTGTCCGGGGGCCCGTTTTAGTTTCCCATGCGGCAAAACCGGTGAACATGACCCACTCTGTGGCATCGGTCGCAGATTGGCCGACCGTCAGGGGTCCATCTGTGCGTTTGTTTTTGTGGTGGTGGTGGTGGAGGTGTTATGTACCTGTGTGGCAGTGGCGGAGGGTATGAGTACGGGTATGGTCCGGCTGTCACTTGGTGTGTCTGTCTTCGTGGTGTATATGTCGGCTGTCTGTACTGTGGTGCTGTGTTTGGTGGCTGTCGGTAACGTGGTGCGTTGCTTGTGTGCTGAGGGGTGTTTTGAGTGTGTTGTTGACGGTTTGGAGTTCGTTTTGAGTCATCTACCTGTTTTTGAAGTTCACCTACCTTTTTCCGCAGTTCCGCAACCTCGTCTCTGTGTACCACGTCCACGTCCATCGGTTCCTCTGTGTCACCGTCCCGTCTGTACAGATGGAACATTTTGTCTGTTTGGGACTCCTTTAGAGCCGTTTTTTCCGCCGTGTCTAAGTCCGTACAGTTTTTTCTAATGATTTGTCTGGCCAGTTTGTCGTCCCGAAGTCCTCTCTGAAAGGTGTCTACTAGTACGTCCCGAGCGTCTGTCGTGTCTAAGTCGTCAAATACGTCCTTAGCGGCGGCACGAAGCCTTTCGGCGTAATTTTGGACACTCTCTCCCTTGTGCTGCTTCGTGTTTCGAAGTTTTTCCTTGCACAGACCGCCTCTCCAAATCTCTCCCTTAGGTTTTTCCTTAGGTCTGTCCATGTGATAGGTGTACTGGTTAGTCGTGCGACATATAGCCCCGCAGTTCCCCCCGAGTGTCATCGTAGCCATGACACACATCCGGTCCGAGTCAACAGTATTGGATAGTTGGTCCATGTCTGTAAGCCAGTTGTAGAATTGTGAAGCCCCTTCCCCATGGTATGTACGAACATGTTTAGTTAGCGCTCCTACTCTTATCTCTTGAACCACACTTTGTAACGCCGCTGTCACATCCATTGTCACTCAACAAGAAAACAAGTTCACAAAAGAAAAAATCCAAAATATTACACAACACAACACAGCCAACAAGTAAAAAAAAGAAGAATGAAAGCGAGATTGTTTTAAGGATAAAAAAGGATTTGGCTCACTGTTAGACGTCCTTTAATACTTGAAGACGTGTAGAGGTAGTCGCCAGAAATCTAAGAAGTCCAGAAGAACAGAAGAAGTAGTCGTGTAGAAGTCTGAAGAATGTTGCCCGACGATATCCGGGGAGAACGACACCAATTTGTAACGACGTTTCCGTGTCCCGCGTATCAATTTGTAACGACGTATCCCACTGTCGCTACTGAATATAGTTCGTGGCTCGTGATAGTCTATCTCTCTCTCTCTCTCTAGGCCGAATCACTTCACTCTCACCCCTCACTCTCTCACTCTCTCAGACAGACTTTCTTCTCGCGTTGTTAGTTATATTGGTATTTTGATGTCCACGCCGGCAAGCGGTCCGGCGTGGACGGCGGTCAGATCCAGAGTCCCGTCCTACAGTCACCGGCGGCACCTCCTGCCAGCGGCGGCCCGGTCTGTCGAACTCTACGCAGGCGCAATACTCAGTCGGCCGAACCAATCAAATGAATAGGACAACCCTCAGCGGTAGCATAACAGAGGAGGTTCTCAAACTAGCGAAGTGGTTCTCAAACACCACTCCGTTACAGTACTTGGTGTTGGCCAGCTTCAGCGTCCGAAGTGACAGCGTGGTAGCTCATCTTCCGCCAGCATGACGTCTATCCTAGTCAACCGCAGGTAGTCGGTGATGATGTAGGCACACTTTTCCGTTCAGCCTTTATAGACGATCCTTCCCTCTCGGCACTTCAGCACTTTAAAACATATCGGTAGCTTGCAGTCCGTTTACGCGGCAACCGACCGCACAGAGATAGGTGTGAACGTGCATTGCATAAGAACAAGTATGCGTAAGCAATTGTGCATCGAGAGGTTCGTATAGGATTACCCTGAATGTATATAAACCAGTAAGGCGCCGTAGTTGGCGATGAACGAGCGAGCACGAAAGAAATGCATGGGGAATTTCAACTCGATCGGGCGAGTAGTTTCTGAGATACAAAAAGGGTGCGCACGTGCGCACGTACAGAGGCACCCACCTTTGACTTGTGCGAAAGTGGGGGCTGAGAGGTCCCTGACCACACACCAAATTTGAACACAATCGGCTCAGCCGTTCCAGAGATATAAAATAGGGGTGTGCACGTGCGCACGTGCAAAGCCATCCCACCCCTGACTTGTGGAAAGGCGGCGGCTGAGAGGTCCCTAATCACGCACCAAATTTGAACACAATCCGCTCAGTCGTTCCTGAGATACAAAATAGTGGTACGCACGTGCGCACCTGCACCCACCCCGGACTTATGGGAAACTGGCGGATGAGAGGTGTCTAACTACACACCAAATTTGAACACAATCGGCTCAGCCGTTCCTGAGATATATAATAAGGGTGTGCACGTGCGCACGTGCAGAGTCACCCCACCCCTGAGTTGTGTGAAAGTGGCGGCTGAGGGGTATCTAACCACACACGAAATGTTCACGTAATCTGCCCCGCCGTTGCGGAGTTATTGCGAGAAAATACTTTTCAACACCCCTCACGCGGCACGCGCCACGCGCAGTGGTAGTCCACACATGAGTCGGCACTAGTCTCAAACAGGGTAGATTAGATGGGGCTGCTCAGGAAAGAAGTCCGCTTGTCAATCGGACGTGCGGTTGCAGAGATATGAGCTTCTCAAAAGGGTCTCCACGGGTCGGGTGGGGCTGGCAGCTCATAATCAGATTTGTCCCATACACCACGGAAAGACGAGTTGTAGACTAAGGATAAACAGTGCTTACCATGTTTTATACGATGTGTATTACCCCTGCAATGTTACTTCGCAAAAGAGTAGCGAAACCTATGGAAATTTGGTGTTAGCTTCCTCTTACTGTTAATGCATGCAAATTAAACATATTTTTGGCGGCAATGTCAGAGTTGAAAGAAGGTATACGTGTCGCGATATTGTACCGGGAACGCCTGAACTGCGCCGTCCTACCCATCTCCAGCGCCAGTGAAGCCTGCGAGTCGCTGTGGGTGTCGGTGAGCGGCGGTGGGCGGCGCTCGGCCACCGTGGGCGTTGTCTACCGTCCCCCGTCTCAGCCGATATTAGGAGGCCTCGACGAGATACACGACCAACTTCGCGCAGCTGTCGCCACTGGTAGACCCGTCTTTTGTCTTGGTGATTTTAACATCGACCTTCTGCGTCCTCAAACTCCCACTGTGCGCCGCTATATTTCAATTTTAAATGATTTGAACCTTTCTCAACTTGTTGTCACTCCCACCCATCTGGAACCGACCGCCACACTCCTTGACCATATAATCACCAGTATGCCGGATCTGGAGAGCGCCGTCTCGGTGCCACCGGTACCGATTGCAGACCACCTCACCACCATTCTTCGCGCGCCCTTCAGGCGTCAGCACTCGCGTCCTACGCCTTTCCGAGCTCGCCCCTGGCGCAAAGTAAATTGGGACGCGCTCAGTTTACATCTGCTGCTGTCAGACTGGGACCCGTTATACCGGGCCGCTGACATCGAGGGAAAGTTGGAGGCGTTCATGCGTGTATGGTCGTCTGCCATCGATGTGCACTGTCCCCTGAAAACTGTGACCCCACGTCGCCCACGCTGCCCGTGGTTGGAGGGTAACCACGAGCTGCGCAGTGTAATGCGTGAGCGCGACCGGGCCTACCGGGAATGGCACAGGTACGGTACGGAGACCGCCCTTATCGAGTATCGGCGGCTCCGAAACCGGGTTAAGAGTTGCTGTGCCCAGGCGAAACGCGACTTTCTGTGCGCGACCATGCTGTCTGATCGTGCGAGTTTCTGGCGCGGGATCCGTGAGTTCGCCCTTCGACCCACGAGAGGAGGCGGCGGCGCCGAGGATATGCCGATGGACCGAGCTGACGACTTCAATCGCCATTTCGCCTCAGTCGGGCCTAAGATAGCTGCCGAGCTGGCAGCCGGCTGCCACAGCGTGCCACCTCTCCCTCCGAGACCACCGTGCATCACCACAGCCCAGCTAGTCTTAGAACCGGTGACCTTACCCATGCTTTCTAGTGCCTTGAAAGAACTGTCCTCTTCTAGGGCTGTTGGACTCGATGGTGTGCCGCTACTTGCATTGAAAAACTGTTTCGCTGTCTTAGGGCCTCACTTGCTTCATCTCGTCAACACTTCTGTCATCACTTGCGTCTTCCCAAGTGACTGTAAAATTGCCTCAGTTCTCCCTCTTCATAAATCTGGGCCTCGCGATGCTCCTGGCAATTTTAGGCCGATATCGATTTTATCAGTGTTGTCAAAATTATGCGAGAAGGTTGTATGTACGCAGTTGTCGGCGCATCTCGTTTCCCACAGCCTGTTGGCGCCTTCACAATACGCGTACAGGCCGTGCCACTCGACGGAGGATGCCGTGGTCGACGCTGTGGAATGGATGACGCGCCGGATCGACGCGGGACATGTCGTCACCGTCACCTCCGTCGACCTTAGTAGAGCCTTTGACAGCGTTGACCACGGTGTCCTCCTGACCAAGCTACAGTGGTACGGCATCGATCCCCGATGGTTCCGGAGTTACCTCGATGGTCGGCTGCAGGTGGTGAGAGGCGGATCACTATCCCTTCCTTTATCCCACGGCGTCCCTCAGGGGTCCCTCGTGGGCCCACTCCTCCTCAGCATCTTCACGAACGACCTTGCATCGTACCTTCCTCACGGGCGTCTGGTGTCCTACGCAGACGACACCCAGCTCCTCGACTCTGCCCTCCCAGCACACCTATCCCTACTAAAATCCCGCCAGGAGGATACCATCATTGCGGTCCAATCCTACTTCACTGCCAACTCCTTAAAGATGAACCCCACCAAGACCACGCTCCTCCTTGTCGGTACTCCTCAAGCCCTTAAAAAGACTCCATCCTTTCAGCTCAACATCTCAAACCACACACTCAATCCCTTGCCGTCCGTGAAGATGCTGGGGGTCACCATGGACCGTAACTTGTCCTGGGAGGAGCACATTTCCAATTTAGTCAAAAAGTGCAACTCCATCCTGTTCTGTCTGTATAAAATTCGTCACCACCTCACACCCGAGACCCGCCAACTCCTAATCCAGACACACGTGTTCCCCCACATACTGTACTGCCTCTCCGTCTGGGGCGGGGCCGCTGACTGCCACCTCAGCCGGGTACAAAAGGTGATAAATTTCGCGGCAAGGATCGTCTCGGGTGCGCGGGGTCGTGATCATATCTCACCGATCGTGGAGTCGCTAGGCTGGCGTGGTATACGCGACCTCGTTGCGCGCCGCAACTGTATCGGCGTCTACAGAGCCTTAAACGATCCCCGCGCCCCGGCAGCGGTCCGATCGCTATTCATCCCTCGCACCGCTGTGAGTGAGCGCCTCACGCGGGCCGCGGTGGCTGGTGCTCTAGAACTGCCCGCTTTCCGGCTATCCATGTCGCGCAGGGCTTTTTCCTATAGGGCGGCCTCGTCTTGGAACCACCTAACGCCGGCCGTTATGGCCTCCCGGAGCCTCGCCGTGCTAAAATCCCAACTCGAAAATTGTGACGACGGTGTGTGAAAGCTTGAATTCCTTCGTTTTATTAACATAGTTACCACGATTTCTTGTGTGTGTGCGATGCGTGTTTTAAATTGTCTGTCGTGTTTTTCGTTTGTATCGCCCAACTTGTATCCTTTTCACTCGAATCGAACATTAAGCCGTTTATATGGAATGATTCGCAAATACATGAACAGTGCCACAGCTTGATCAAACAGCACAATATGAGCACAAATAAGTGAAACAAAACATTTACCGTTTTATAAGAACGGCGAACAATGGCTCAGAATCATGCCTAGACTTGAGACTGCAACGCCAGAAACTAATTTTGCTCGTTATTGTAAACCTAAACGGCAGGATGAATGTTAAATTGTTGATACTTGTATTGATATATTATGTCATCTGTTGTCTCAGGGCACGATAATTTCGGGTGAAGAGTATGATTAAGAAAAAAGTGTATTTGATGACACAGCCTAACTTTGCCTACTTGGTAGCGCGGAAAATATTTGGCATAAGCAAATTAGACCTATATTTGGAAATAAGTTTAGTTTATGATATAATAGGTATCTACATAAATGAAAAAGGTATGTGTACCTACTTCGATGCTTTTATCTTTCTTAAAAAGTAAAGCTTAGTTTTTAACATAACACGCGCCCTGGAGGGCCTCGGATAATTGCGAGCACTGGAAGGGGAGGAGAACCCCCCTAAGTTATCGGCCCCCATAAGAGCTACAATAACGAAATGTGTATGGTACGGAGTTTCTGTGGTGGAACTCTGTTTTTTTGAAAATTTCATAACCCTTGGTTCTTCAGATCTATGGAATTCGCAGCCTTCAAATGAGGTCAAATGAGGTCAAATATGCTTTTGTTTAAATAGTATGCGCTCCTTGGCTTAACATTGTTTTGGAACGCAGTGATTGCATGTACAGAGGTCTATTTTTCGGTAACTTGGTAGCGAGCGTTGGCGACAGATTTTTGTAAGTGAGGCGACAAATATTGGGCTTTGGGGAAGTTTATGCCGTTGTTGGAGGATCAGAACCCGGCCGAACCGAGCAAGAGAATGGACCTTGTTCGTTACACTTGGTTGTGCGTCCCATTCTTTGTGAGCAAAAACAAAACGGGAAAGTTTTCAAAATACAAAAATGATGGCTGGGCGAAATTTTACATTTTTGTTTACATTTTTACATTTACATTTTTTACATTTTACACGTGAGGAAAATGGTGCCAAGCACAAGCAAATAAATGATCACGCAACACAAAATATGCTTCATGGATTTCAGCCACAATACAACACATAAGGTATGCTTGCAAGCACAAATATCAACGAGTAGTTTTCTGGATCGTACAGACTTAATGACATAATCATTAATAGGAGCCGCGTTTCTTTGGGGCGACCGGTTTTTCCCTGCCGGTATGCGTATTTCGGTTTCCCGCATTCTAATTGTCACCGGGTAGCGTAAAACTGAACATAAGTCAGTCAAAAATATATATATATATTGCTTTGAAATTTGGTGGGCATCGTCCATATTTGGTTCTCCAATATATATTCGTTTTTTAAATATATTTAAGAAGAAAAAAATGTGATGTTTTTTGACAAATGTCCACAATTTTGTTTTCTCAAATATATTCAAAAACCGGATGATTTGTTGGAGAACCAAGTATGGACGATACCTAAACCGAATTTCAAAGCAATATCTATATTTTTGACTGACATATGTCGCGTATTATGCTAGCCGGTGGCAATTAGAATGAGGGAAACCGCGCGACAGGCCAGCCCAGTAGCGGGCCGGTAGCGAGCCCATTGACTTACTTTATTAGCGAGTGGTAGCAAGCTTGTAGCGAAGGCGAGTGTCGCAGTGAGTGTCGCATGATGGCTTTTTCAAAAATGACTCGCGTATTTATCAACCGATTGCAATCAAACTTTCAGTACCGTACTTTTGAACAATTTGACACATACTGCCAACTTTGGTTAAGTTCTATCCCCCACGACCCGTGACCTATGACCTGTTTATCAAGGTCATGCCAGGCGCAACTGGCGTCCCGTAGGATCGGTGCTTGTAACTTGTGCAGTTTCCGAGTGTTAGCTGCTCAAGAGCATATGCACAGGTGTCAGCAGGTGACATTTATGGTTTCCACTGAGATTTTGACCTCAATTGACATTTTCAGAGGTCAACCGAGGTCACTGACCTCCGATGACCTGATGCGACTTTTTTGACCTATGGCAGTTTCTAGGACATTTTGTGACGCTGATTTCAAATTTGGCATCCATTTTACATTGTTATATGTTCCACTGGGGTCATGCATTTTAACAGTTCAACCGAGGCCACTGACCTCCGATAACCTAGGATGACCTTTTCGGAATCTGGTAGTCTCTAGGACATTTTGTGACGCTGATTTCAAATTTGGCATCCATTGTGCTTCGCTCGGCTTCGCTCGTGAAACGCCCATCCAGGCGTCTAACTGAAAGTATTTTGCTTGTTAAGTGGTGACAATCCTTACCGGGAAGTTTTCATCGTGCGACAGAAATTGCCCTAGATTCGTCGTGAGCGACAAATCTCGCCATTTATAGACGTCTGGGCATGTATACCCCAAAATGAGCTTAAATTTGTTTTATTTTTTATTTGATTTGTTGAAAGTCTAATGATATAATAGGGATGATAGAAGTTGCCTTTGACCTCAGATCAGTTACATATCAACATTTAAATAATTGCGGTCATTTTGAGACATTTTGAAGTTTTTTACTTTGATGGCATATAACTCAAAAACTTTTCTGCTGATTTGTATTTTGCTTACTGTAGACGACGCGCCGTTCCTTTTTAGGCAGGTGTGCCAAAAAATGATGCACATCGATCGGTAAAATTAAGGAGATATGCACACACAAATACAAAAACAGAATGGGTGGGCGGATTTTCCCTCCTCCCCCCCCCCCATCCAGTGCGCGTGTTAAAGGTTTTTCTTTCCAGACTTTCTGGGATTTCGCCCCTCATCCAATTTGTTTTACCGTTCTCGAACCGTCACAGGCACAGCCTAACCATTGTAAATTCCACATGCTTGAAGGAAAATAATGACATTTTCCCACAAAAATGGAGTTATTACTTGAAATCGACAGACGAGACCAAAGTATATTGTAAATTCATCACATTTTGCATACAAACTTTCCTACCGAAAGATATTTCAAGTTAAAGTTAATAAGCGTTCCACACTTTTAACGACCGGTACTTGCAAGCACTTTTGGTCCTCATCAAACTTCAGGCTTTTCCCGTATTGCTTTTTTACGCAATGGAGTGGACAATATATTTTGCGTTCTGCTTGTTGTGATTATATGCCCGACGATCTTCTACAATAAACAGCCATTGAATAAAAAGGTAACCAAATTAGCAGTTAACTGATGCATATAAAGGTGGCCTAGTTAGTGGTTGCGACCCTCAATTTGTGAAAATTGCTTCATTTATTTTCAGCATTAGGAGTTTTGTATAGTTTTGTCTCTGGCTGTATATAACACTATGCTTTTATGCTTCATATTATCATGAAAAAAAGAGTATTTTTGTCCCCCAAAAAAAATCCTGAAAAACTGGCATTTAAATCGAAAGCTCATCGATGCACATCGACGGCGACCTATTTAGTATCGGCAATTTGTTTAGAGGTAACTCAAACAACGTTGAACAGATTGCTACAAAGCGCCAGATGTGTCGCTTTCCAATAGTGGAGGGAAACTACCGATCATGAATTTCCTAAAGAGACTGTGCCACCTTTTTGAAAGTTGTCGAATCACACTTAATTGTATGTCTACATGTCAGGCGAGGTCAGCTGAACATGTTCGTGAACTTTTTTCCGAAAAATTGCTTATCTTGGAAGATATTCAGCTTTTAGTTTTAAGCGGAAAGTTGGGTTGGTGACGGCATGTGATTTTTAGTTAATAACAGGGAAATCCTTTGTTGTTGAGTTCACTCACATCATACAATCTCTAAAAATAGTAATTTAATTAATTACCGAAACTCCATGGCACTATTTTTGTCGACATCTATTGCGCAGAAAAACAGCGAACCACCCGGTGTCTAGATTGGCTAGCACTATCAGCTGGAGCTGTTGCAGTAGTTGACCGCTAGGGACCGCTAGTGAGCCAGGGTGTTATGACGTCGCAAGCAAATGGTACCACTAAATATTGATTGATTTATTTATTTATAAATAAATAAATGTTTAGCGTTAAATATTTAACTGGTACCATTTGCTTGCGACGTCATAACACCCTGGCTCACTAGCGGTCCCTGGCGGCCAACTGATGCATCAACTCCAGCTGACTTAGCCTCTAGATTGCGAACCACCCGGGGCTCGAGAAATGAAAGACGAAAATATTACAAGGCTGACTTTAAACAAGTCGACTATCATTACCAGTTGAGTAAAGAGAGACGACGCTATCGGTTTAGAGGCCTTATTCAAATACACATGGGCCTTATTTCTTACATCTATGTCAAAATCAAACTCGAATATCTTTTTGATTAGATCGTTGTGGTTGTTGTAACTGCTACCATCCTTAATTTAAATGCCAAGCCATCAAATTGGCTATCTCAACTCAGATATAATGTTAAGGTGGGATAGTCCCTTTAAGAAGTAGCTGTACTTGTTTTTCATTTTTTTCCAAACTTCCAACTTTTAATTAGGGAATAATTGTATTTTATTCTTAAATTTAGATCACATCATTTTAATATCATAACGGTAGCCAAAGAAATTGCTGCTAACAAAATCAAAAGGTCATTATTTCCCTTCAAGTTAAGTCAATATTTTCGCATATCAACATATGAAATCCTACTCAGAGTGCCTACTGTGGAAAACCACAGCATATTCAGGCCTTCGCCTAGCTCCGCATCACACAATGTTGTTGAGTTCACTCACATCATAAAATCTCTAAAAATAGTCATTTAATTAATTACCGAAACTCCAGCACACGACCTGCCTCATATTTTTTTTAACAATATCTACTGTGAACGGCAGGCAACTTGGAACCTAATTGTCGGCGATAACTTTGGAAAAAATAGCATGAACGAATTTCTCACAATTGATATTTCAGACGCTGCGCCAATTTTATTATTGAGGTCGGTTAATGTCAAAGGAAAATTTAGGGCACTTGCCATTCACTCGTAACCCTAAATCTCACGCAGGAAATTCAATGGGTGGGTGGAGGCTATCATGAACGGGTGGAGCTATGTTCTGAGTTGACGTCAGATCATAGCTCCGCCCTGGCTGACCTTGAACCGGCGCTGTCCGACCCGTGACCGGTCGGTGGTGGGCGGAATCGAGGGCGGGACTACGGCGCGACCAGGCGTTAGCCTCTATCCGAGCTCGCATTATTTGTAACATTACAGGTGAACTGGAAAAGTGGCCTAAATTTTCGTTTGACACTAACCGACCTTAAGAATACAAATTAGCGCAGGGCCTGAAACGTCCATTGCGAGAAATTCGCTCATGGCAGTTGATGAATTCAAAAGTTGTCTCCGAAAATTAGGGTCCCAAGCGGTCTGCCATTCACAGTAAACCACTTCATTTGCGGCTTCATCCTTTACAAATTGACATCTTTACCCCCATCCGCCGTCGGTCACAGTGGCAGTCCGTAGT
This sequence comes from Chirona hameri, assembly GCA_036785665.1. Classification (NCBI taxonomy): domain Eukaryota; kingdom Metazoa; phylum Arthropoda; class Thecostraca; order Balanomorpha; family Balanidae; genus Chirona; species Chirona hameri. The sequence continues at coordinate 1,131 of JAXIVJ010012267.1, read as the reverse complement.
CACAAACTCACACAGCTGCGTCAGCTTCGTCAGCTCCATCTCCTCTGCCGCTGCGGTGGGCCCACCGCCGGCAGCTGGCCAGCCGGTTAACGCCGAGCATCGATCCAGCCGAGCCGGCGGCGTTTGTTATTCACGGGCAGTGCTCATTTCGCTGGGCGGCACAGGGCCAGCGCGGGCGCGCCATTTATGCCTAGGCCGCGCCGTATTTGTTATCGCAGCAGTAATCCGGACCGCTGGTGGCCGCGGTGGCCGGGAAAAGAAACGTCCCGTCCCCATCTCAGGAGCTGAGGAGAGCGGGAGCCACTCTCTCGCCTCCCCCCTCGCTCTGGCTCTGGCTCTGGCTCTCTGGCTCTCTGGCCTCTCTGGCTCTCTGGCTCTCGCGCTCTCGCGCTCTCACGCTCTCTCTCTCGCTCTCTTCTCGCTCTCGCTCTCGCTCTCGCTCTCGCTCTCGCGCTCTCTCTCGCTCTCTCTCGCTCTCGCTCTCGCTCTCGCTCTCGCTCTCGCTCTCGCGCTCTCGCGCTCGCTCTCGCGCTCTCGCGCTCTCGCGCTCTTCGCGCTCTCGCGCTCTCGCGCTCTCGCGCTCTCGCGCTCTCGCGCTCTCGCGCTCTCGCGCTCTCGCGCTCTCGCGCTCTCGCGCTCTCGCGCTCTCGCTCTCGCTCTCGCTCTCGCTCTCGCTCTCGCTCTCGCTCTCGCTCTCGCTCTCGCTCTCGCTTCGCCTCTCGCTCTCGCTCTCGGCTCGCTCTCGCTCCTCTCGCTCTCTCTCTCTCTCTCTCTCTCTCTCTCTCTCTCTCTCTCACTCGTCTCTCTCCTCTCTCTCTCTCGTCTCCTCTCTCTCTCTCTCTCTCTCCTCTCTCTCGCTCTCGCTCTCGCTCTCGCTCTCGCTCTCGCTCTCGCTCTCGCTCTCGCTCTCGCATCTCGCTCTCGCTCTCGCTCTCGCTCTCGCTCTCGCTCTCGCGCTCTCGCTCTCGCTCTCGCCTCTCGCTCTCGCTCTCGCTCTCGCTCTCGCTCTCGCTCTCGCTCTCGCTCTCGCTCTCGCTCTCGCTCTCTCGCTCTCGCTCTCTCGCTCTCGCTCTCGCTCTCGCTCTCGCTCTCGCTCTCGCTCTCGCTCTCGCTCTCGCTCTCGCTCTCGCT
>JAXIVJ010012266.1:0-35000 GCA_036785665.1 Chirona hameri | reverse complement strand
GTGTCTGTGGCGTAGGAGCTTGGACCTTGGTTTGCTGCTGCTGTGTGGTGCCTTTTATGCTGCCTTGGTTGGTGTCTGTGGCGTAGGAGCTTGGACCTTGGTTTGCTGCTGCTGTGTGTTGCCTTTTATGCTGCCTTGGTTGGTGTCTGTGGCGTAGGAGCTGGGACCTTGGTTTGCTGCTGCTGTGTGTTGCCTTTTATGCTGCCTTGGTTAGTGTCTGTGGCGTAGGAGCTTGGTTGTGAATGTTCCATGCACTGTAACGGAACTTTCACTCGGAGGAATTTCATCACGTTCTTGATGCTGTCTTTTCACGTTTCTTATTGATGATCAAAACTGCTGTCTCTGCAGTATTGCACCATACCTCTGTTGCTATCGTAAACCGTAACGATTACATCTGCTAATGTCGAAGGCAGAAGTCGCATACAATGTCGCTGCAAGATCGCTTACAATGTCGAAAGCATCTTCCTGTAGAAACACCATCGTCGCTCGTCGCCGTCATATGTCGAACATTGCCGACAAGGAGCAAGCATGTAACGTCGCCCCCCTGACCCTGCCCCGCACGCAGAATGTACCAGGACGGTGTCCCGGTGGACCTGCCGCGCCGCGAGCTGATCGCTCTCCGATTCACCATGCATAACGGGCTGGCGGTATACACCGCGTGGACAACGATAGCCGCCCTGCTGAACCTCGACATCGCCATCATACACGTCGGAGGGGTACGTATAGGTACACGTCGGAGGGGTACGTATAGGTACACGTCGGAGGGGTACGTATAGGTACACGTCGGATGGGTACGTATATGTACACGTCGGAGGGGTACGTATAGGTACAACGGGGGAGGGGTACGTATAGGTACACGTCGGAGGGGTACGTATAGGTACACGTCGGAGGGGTACGTATAGGTACACGTCGGAGGGGTACGTATAGGTACACGTCTGAGGGGTACGTATAGGTACACGTCGGAGGGGTACGTATAGGTACATGTCGGAGGGGTACGTATAGGTACACGTCGGAGGGGTACGTATATGTACACGTCGGAGGGGTACGTATAGGTACACGTCGGAGGGGTATGTATAGGTACACGTCGGAGGGGTACGTATAGGTACACGTCGGAGGGGTACGTATAGGTACACGTCGGAGGGGTACGTATAGGTACACGTCGGAGGGGTACGTATAGGTACACGTCGGAGGGGTACGTATAGTTACACGTCGGAGGGGTACGTATAGGTACACGTCGGAGGGGTACGTATAGGTACACGTCGGAGGGGTACGTATATGTACACGTCGGAGGGGTACGTATAGGTACACGTCGGAGAGGTACGTATAGGTACACGTCGGAGAGGTACGTATAGGTACACGTCGGAGGGGTACGTATATGTACACGTCGGAGGGGTACGTATAGGTACGCGTCGGAGGGGTACGTATAGGTACACGTCGGAGGGGTACGTATAGGTACACGTCGGAGGGGTACGTATAGGTACACGTCGGAGGGGTACGTATAGGTACACGTCGGAGGGGTACGTATAGGTACACGTCGGAGGGGTACGTATAGGTACACGTCGGAGGGGTACGTATAGGTACACGTCGGAGGGGTACGTATATGTACACGTCGGAGGGGTACGTATAGGTACACGTCGGAGGGGTACGTATAGGTACACGTCGGAGGGGTACGTATAGGTACACGTCGGAGGGGTACGTATAGGTACGTACGTATAGGTACACGTCGGAGGGGTACGTATAGGTACACGTCGGAGGGGTGCGTATAGGTACACGTCGGAGAGGTACGTATAGGTACACGTCGGAGGGGTACGTATAGGTACAGCGGGGGAGAGGAAGTGACTTGCGTACTGCAGGGATACATGTTGCACTTTTAAGCAAATATTCGTTTTGAGTCGTTGTGTGGACACAACCCAAATACCATGTTTTCATCGGAAACGTGTAGTGGCTTCAGGTTCGTTTGAGCCCGTGTCACATATTGCATGTGCATTGTGCGTTGCGCGATGAAGTTGGCACGTTGCCAACTTGGTGGCCCATGCATGACACACACATCGCTGGTGCGTGGTGGCTACGCTGGTGCGGTTGCACCTTATTGACATTCAGCTTCATTTTTGAATATGACCATTGGACCAGCATTTGTTGGACAAAGTTCGTTAAGGACGTTACGCAATTGCTCATCAAGTTTGCTGCGCTGTGTAGTGTGTTTCGAACTTGGTTACTGTCATTTGGCATCGTTGTGACATTTGAATTATTCAGACGTTCTGAGTATCCGGCTGGCTGTTATCGCATGCGAGCATGCAACTTTTAGCCAACTATGCTGCTGTGTATACATTTTTCACAAACATCTCTGTTCGTTCCTTGTGGCGTTTTAATTCGCCAAAATGACCGACCTTAAATTTATATGTGATATATCATATATTGTATGGATGTGTATTGTTATGAGCACTGATGTAGGTACTAGCCTATTCAACGTTTGATTATGATATTGCTGGCAAGCGAATTCAACTAGAATATTTTATATCGACAATCCTATGACATGACGTCGATTGACGACTTGTATTTTAATTTACTAGCTCCAACGTACAAATGTCATGTCAAAATGCGGCTTTTCTCCCAAATCATGACTTAATCCAACAGCAATGCACGCGCTTGGTCTTCTCTAACACAACCTTACATAAACACTCGCCGTTGTCCAGCAGTGTTCTATGCCTGTGGCTGTATCCACCCCTGTTCTGCAGTCGGTACGGTGGTGGAGTCGGTACTGACTGACACCACCTCTCTCGTGCAGGCGTCTAACGAGGTAGCCAGCCTAGTGATGTTGTCCTGCAGTTGGTACGGTCGGTACTGACTGAGACCGCCTCTCTCGTGCAGGCGTCTAACGAGGTAGCCAGCCTGGTGATGTTGTCCTGCAGTCGGTACGGTCGGTACTGACTGAGACCGCGTCTCTCGTGCAGGCGACCAACGAGGTAGCCAGCCTGGTGATGTTGTCCTGCAGTCGGTACGGTCGGTACTGACTGAGACCGCCTCTCTCGTGCAGACGTCTAACGAGGTAGCCAGCCTGGTGATGTTGTCCTGCAGTTGGTACGGTCGGTACTGACTGAGACCGCCTCTCTCGTGCAGGCGTCTAACGAGGTAGCCAGCCTGGTAATCGCCTCCGTACTCGGAGCCCTCATCATCCTATGGCTGGTGCTGGAGGCCACCGTGCTCGACAAATACACACGCTGGACTATCTCACCCGGATTCAGTGAGTGGATTTTATTTAGACAATGGACTGGCCAACTGTGCTGTTTCGTTTCACAATGTGGAATATAATGCTAGCATAATTATGCTTTTGCCATTTGTCTCAATTTTTCCGCCAGGCAAACCTGGTGCAGAATTTAAAGTTTCCGCAATCACATACTAAATATTCGCCTTTTCTCTGTTGTCATTTTCCCGTTGTAACCCGCACATCTTTCCCTGCAGCTCTGGTGTGGGCGCTGGCGGGCGTTGGTATGTGTTTTGCTCCTGTGCTCGTTGTAACGTACACCTCTTTCCCTGCAGCGCTGGTGTGGGCGCTGGCGGGCGTTGGTATGTGTTTTTCTCCTGTGCTCGTTGTAACGTACACCTCTTTCCCTGCAGCGCTGGTGTGGGCGCTGGCGGGCGTTGGTATGTGTTTTGCTCCTGTGCTCGTTGTAACGTACACCTCTTTCCCTGCAGCGCTGGTGTGGGCGCTGGCGGGCGTTGGTATGTGTTTTGCACCTGTGCTCGTTGTAACGTACACCTCTTTCCCTGCAGCGCTGGTCTGTGCGCTGGCGGGCGTTGGTATGTGTTTTGCTCCTGTGCTCGTTGTAACGTACACCTCTTTCCCTGCAGCGCTGGTGTGGGCGCTGGCGGGCGTTGGTATGTGTTTTGCTCCTGTGCTCGTTGTAACGTACACCTCTTTCCCTGCAGCGCTGGTGTGGGCGCTGGCGGGCGTTGATATGTGTTTTGCTCCTGTGCTCGTTGTAACGTACACCTCTTTCCCTGCAGCTCTGGTGTGGGCGCTGGCGGGCGTTGGTATGTGTTTTGCTCCTGTGCTCGTTGTAACGTACACCTCTTTCCCTGCAGCGCTGGTGTGGGCGCTGGCGGGCGTTGGTATGTGTTTTGCTCCTGTGCTCGTTGTAACGTACACCTCTTTCCCTGCAGCTCTGGTGTGGGTGCTGGCGGGCGTTGGTATGTGTTTTGCTCCTGTGCTCGTTGTAACGTACACCTCTTTCCCTGCAGCTCTGGTGTGGGCGCTGGCGGGCGTTGGTATGTGTTTTGCTCCTGTGCTCGTTGTAACGTACACCTCTTTCCCTGCAGCTCTGGTGTGGGCGCTGGCGGGCGTTGGTATGTGTTTTGCTCCTGTGCTCGTTGTAACGTACACCTCTTTCCCTGCAGCGCTGGTGTGGGCGCTGGCGGGCGTTGGTATGTGTTTTGCTCCTGTGCTCGTTGTAACGTACACCTCTTTCCCTGCAGCTCTGGTGTGGGCGCTGGCGGGCGTTGGTATGTGTTTTGCTCCTGTGCTCGTTGTAACGTACACCTTTTTCCCTGCAACGCTGGTGTTGGCGCTGGCGGGCGTTGGTATGTGTTTTGCTCCCGTGCTCGTTGTAACGGGCACCTCTTTCCCTGCAGCTGTGGTGTGGGCGCTGTCGGGCGTGTTCGACAACAACTACTGGCGGGCGCCGGGCGCCGTGCCGGCCGTGCTGGCGGCCGTGCTGGGCGTGGCCTGCGTGGCGCTGCTGGTGCGGTTGGTCGTGCTCATTGTCTACGTGAGCTGTCCGCCCAACGGCCGCCGCAGCCGCAGCGTGAATGTGGCCAGCAGTCTCAACGGCGGCCTTGCCCAGTAGGGCGGCAGAGACGTGACGTGGTGGAGACGGCAGAGACGGCAGAGACGTGACGTGGTAGAGGCGGCAGATACGGCAGAGACGTGACGTGGTAGAAACGGCAGAGACGGCAGAGACGTGACGTGGTAGAGGCGGCAGAGACGGCAGAGACGGCAGAGACGTGACGTGGTAGAGACGGCAGAGACGGCAGAGACGTGACTTGGTAGAGACGGCAGATACGGCAGAGACGTGACGTGACGTGGTGGAGACGGCAGAGACGGCAGAGACGGCAGAGACGTGACGTGGTAGAGACGGCAGAGACGGCAGAGACGTGACGTGGTAGAGACGGCAGAGACGGCAGAGACGTGACGTGGTGGAGACGGCAGAGACGTGACGTGGTAGAGACGGCAGAGACGGCAGAGACAGCAGAGACAGCAGAGACAGCAGAGACGGCAGAGCGACGTAGGGAAGTGGAAGAGGACCAGAAAGGGTGGGAGAGCTCCAGGAGGACCAGAAAGGGTGGGAGAGCTCCAGGAGGACCAGAAAGTGTGGGAGAGCTCCAGGAGGACAGGAAAGGGTGGGAGAGCTCCAGGAGGACCAGCAAGGGTGAGAGAGCTCCAGGAGGACCAGAAAGGGTGGGAGAGCTCCAGGAGGACCAGAAAGGGTGGGAGAGCTCCAGGAGGACCAGAAAGGGTGGGAGAGCTCCAGGAGGACCAGAAAGGGCGACACCAGAGCTCCAGAGAAGACAGCGAAGTGACGCGGAACGATGGTGGCTTGAAAGACACCAGAGCGACTTGAAAGATGGTTGAGCGACGGCAAGTGGTAAAAGATCGGGACTTTGGTAGAAAATGGACCAGAAAACCATCCCTATATGGGGTTGATCCGGTGCTTTACCTCCCTATGTGGAAAAAAGAGCATCTGGTAGCGGTGGAAGGACCGCCGGCCGGCATGATCTGGCTAACTGATTTGCAGAACCAGAACCATGTCTGTTTACACATATCACCCTTCAACACAGCCTGTGGTGTTGCGAAATAATGCAGTTAGATCTGATCATATTCATACCCATCAAAAGTTTTGCCTGCGGTGCGTGGACAGCAGGACAGAACACCCTTCGCGCGCGTTGTGAGCCACTATCCACCTTCTATGGTCGCGTTCGAGCTTGTCCAGCAGGACAGAACACCCTTCGCGCGCGTTGTGAGCCACTATCCACCTTCTATGGTCGCGTTCGAGCTTGTCCAGCAGGACAGAACACCCTTCGCGCGCGTTGTGAGCCACTATCCACCTTCTATGGTCGCGTTCGATGGACGGCAGGACAGAACACCCTTCGCGCGCGTTGTGAGCCACTATCCACCTTCTATGGTCGCGTTCGATCTTGTCCAGCAGGACAGAACACCCTTCGCGCGCGTTGTGAGCCACCATCCACCTTCTATGGTCGCGTTCGATCTTGTCCAGCAGGACAGAACACCCTTCGCGCGCGTTGTGAGCCACTATCCACCTTCTATGGTCGCGTTCGATCTTGTCCAGCAGGACAGAACACCCTTCGCGCGCGTTGTGAGCCACTATCCACCTTCTATGGTCGCGTTCGATCTTGTCCAGCAGGACAGAACACCCTTCGCGCGCGTTGTGAGCCACTATCCACCTTCTATGGTCGCGTTCGATCTTGTCCAGCAGGACAGAACACCCTTCGCGCGCGTTGTGAGCCACTATCTACCTTCTATGGTCGCGTTCGATCTTGTCAGGTGGTGTTCTCCGAGGGATTTTGCTTAGCCTTTTGGCTTGATTTACGCTTCACTCTGTGAGTGTAGCGTAGCTAAGCGATGTGACACTGCCTTGCCCTGCCATGGGATCAGAAAGCTTTCTCCCTATATCGTTTGAAGCGAGCCTGGGGAGAAATGCTTAGCTGTGAGGCTTGATTCATGAGGCTATTATGTAACTATGTCTTGTGTGTGTGTGATCTGTACCAATCTCACCTCAGATGTGTATATGAATGCCACTGGTTTGGCTTTCTTCGGTACAGCAGGCGACTCACGATGCTCTCGTGTTTAGCGCCTGGCGGCGGCGTTTTCATGGCCAGTGCGATACATCGTTGCTGCATACAATACATACAGTAATACATGTCTTTAAAGTTACGTTGGTGTTTGGAGAACAGGCATTTCGCTCGACACCGAACCGCTATAGTGAAGAAACAAATATGTGCAGCACTATATCCATTGGCTATGTCAATGGAATATAGGTAGGTATATAGGTCAAATAGGTAGGTTTAAAACAATATCCATTGGCTATGTCAAAAATTACAAATTTAGTAATTTTGATTCCACTTAGATGCCCCATTTTTGTGTATCTCAATCTCTGCTGTTGAAGCTCATGAAATTATGAATAAAGAACAAATAAGTAGCATGAGACAGTTCGAGGGTCAAATATTGTAGATGGTCTAGCCAGGGGCGTCACCGCCTGGGGGACCCGCCCCCAGGATCGCTCCGCCCCCACCCCCATTAGTAGGATTTTAACTTAGCCCTGTGGGGGTGGGGGGAAAATACCTGGCTGGCCCGGCCTCCCAAACACCTGACTGCCCCCCGCCACACTCATAATTTTGTGGCGACGCCCCTGGGTCAAGCCATGTACCCTTGCCGTAGTATCGTTACAATCATAGCTATAGCCGTTTTCACTAAGGGGGTCACTAGTGAGGCATCTCCACTTGGACACGAAGGCCCCGCACCCACTGTGTCCATATAGCCCATTACACTCTCCGCGCTCCCGTGGTTACTGATTAATGCTCATGGACATGGGTGGAGAATCGTTTCAAAAGTTGGTGTGGCCGGCGCACTGGCAGATCCAGCCTCTCTCCGTGGGGGAGGGAAGGGGGGCATCTTTTTGTGGCAAAAAGGCACCCTCATTTTTTTTTTCTGCGGATTTGGGCCAGTCACCTTATTTTGGTATTCGAGCTTAAGAAATTCACTTCAAATTTGCAAAAATGTATCATGTTAATTTTGTTTCCGGAAAAAATTATTCATTTTCATTTTTGGGGTCAAAAACACATAATTTTGAAAATCAGAGATAACCATTTTGAAGAGAATGTCATTTATTTTCTTTTGACATTTTTGTTTTTCAATTTTCTACAAACCTCTATTTTCTACGATTGTTCAAACATTTATCGTTTTTCCACAAAAAAATGGTATGGCATGACGTCATTATAACGTCATTATCTCCCACAAAAACTGCATAAATGTCATTGGAATTTGTTGCAAAGACGTAGAATGGATGCAGCACGAGGTACTGAAAGTTTAACGTTGATATCTATCATAGTTTTCAAGTTATTGAGAAAATCCGGGAGGGAGGGCAGATTCTGCCCCCCCCCCCGACCCACCAGCGGGGCGCGGGTTAAGTGTCACCGGGTAAGCGTGTTAAGGGTTAAGTGAATTTGTGCTTGAATTGCATCAGGTGCGTTGTTTTGTCTATCATTGAAAGAAAGGGATACATACAAACTTCCAATGCAATCACTCGAGAAAAAACTTCCGTTTTCATGAAGTTTCATTGTTTGTTTTAATTGTTTTTCACATTCAGTGCAGGGAACGCGCGAGGGAGGGGGGGGGGGGGTTATACTGGTATTTAATGCCCCTCCCAGATTCCTGTGGGAGGGGGGGGGGGGGGGGGCATTTGCCCGATGCCTCCCCCCCCCTGAATCCACCAGTGCCAGCAATGACCGACAAGTAGAGCCTCTGTCAAACACTTAATGGAATTATTCACTTTCCCATTTTTCAAATTTGCATAAGCAATTGCGAAATTTTCCGGTTTTTGACTGTGTATAGCTGGATTTTGACTGCTGCAAACACAATTTTTACGATTGTACGATACATTGGGAACGCGCGGGGGGGGGGGGGGGCATACTTGTATTTAATGCCCCTCCTAGATTCCTGTGTGTGTGGGGGGGGGAGGGGAGATTTGCCCCTGATGCCCCCCCCCCCCCTGGATCCGCCAGCGGGCCGGCGGCTGCTGGCTTCCAGCCGGCTGCCGGCAGTGACGTCATACGGCGGTCCTCCGAGTTCAAGGTCAAATGGCTCGTGTCCTTACCTGGTTATAGAACCTTGGTTTTTACCACGGTCATATAATAGTTTTTACTTTGGAAACACTTTGGAATGAGAAACTTGATTATTTTTCCGTTTTCCTTTATTCCCCGCACAAATTCTCGCCTTTGTTTTCTCCAAAAAAACTATTTCTATAGTACTTGATAGTATTAGAATGCACTTCTCTTGGCGCAAGAAAGACGAAATATTGCATTGCTATTGGTACGTGTAAACCACTACATCTAAGATTGGAGGGACTAAGATGCACACAAATATGCATTATTTTATATTAGATGACAAAATGTATGTATTATTGTAAAACTTATGGGTAACTTATGAACTTAGGGGATATTTATGTAATGCTTTGCTTGCATATGATTGTTTTATTTATCAATTTGAGGCTTTGGGAAATACTTTGTGCCTAATATAAATTGATACCTTGGTATATGAGTATGAGTTTGAAGGCTTCTTGAATGAAACTGATAATATTGTTGGGATGGTAATACATTTTGTTACTAGCTGTGAATTTTTAATTCGATTTGTTATGTTCTGTGATCTATTTCTGTATTTAGGAAATCTTTTTGTCGTCATGTGCTTTGTTGCTTGATATTGTTTTGCCAGGCTTGTATTAAGTTACTTGTTCCATTTTTAGTGTGCAAGACTAACTCCCAAAATTGAATTGCAATTTTAAAATAAGTACTTACCTTAAGGCGTCAATATACATTTTACCTATAACAATGTGTGTTTAGTTGTTTGATAAATTTAGTTGCCAGGCTTGCATTAGGCTATTTTTTACATTTTTTACCAATAACTCATAAAATGTCACATTCAAAAGTAAAAATCAAGTCAGGAAGTTGGTGTGGCACTGCCACACCAACTTTTAAGATGGTGTGGCCATGGCCATACCTGCCATACCGCATTCTCCGCCCATGCTCATGGATGTGTTCAGGAGACGTTAGCTCTTCGTGTTTGGAGTTTGCTTCGATACCTGTGTCGCTACAAATGATCCGCTAGATGTCGTCGTAAATGGTTTGCCAGGTGTCGCTGCCGTCGCATCGGCCGGGCGCCTCAGTCCTTTGTCTGCCTGTCCTGGCCTCCTTTTCAGATTTTTTTCATACAAAATATAATTCATTTGTTCGACTAAAAGGGACCTACGGACGGACGGACCTTCGGGGGGGGGGGGGGGGTAATTGCCCGTCCCCCCCCTTGGGTACGCCTATGACTGGCCACAGTTCATTTCTGAACCGGCGTTTGCCTTTGAGAGGGAAAATACTACGAGTTGAACTGACCTCTAGCAAACGATCTATTCAGTCACTTGATTTTGTCAAGCTTCGACTAAATGTTTACAACTGAACACCAGCGGGCTAAGCAAACCTTGCACAAATCACAAGGAAAGGGGAGCATTCGCATTGTCTTCATTGCACCCTCAGAGATATTCACCCTTTATCAGCATCAATAGTTGGACAGCGGATGGCCAACTAATCTTCCAGAGCATTCTGATAATTCGTCATCGATAGAAGCCACCTTAAAATGGACTATCCCACCTTAACATTATATTTGAGTTGAGATAACCATTTTGATGGCTTGGCATTTAAATTAAGTATGGTAGCAGTTAAAACAACCACAATGATCTAATCAACAAGATATTCGTTTTATTTTGACATCTGTAAAAAATAAGGCCCATGTGCATTTGAATAGGGTCTCTAGTCTAAACCGACAGCGTCGTCTCTCTTTACTCAACTAGTAATGCTAGTCGACTCGTTTTAAGGTCAGCCTTGGAATATTTTCGTCTTTCATTTCTCGATCCCCGGGTGGTTCGCAGTCTGGAGGCTAGCACTCTCAGTTGGAATTGATGCAGCAGTTGGCCGCCAGGGACTGCTAGTGAGCCAGGGTGTTATGACGTCGCAAGTAAATGGTACCAGTTAAATATTTGAACGCTAAATATTTATTTATAAATAAATAAATGAATCAATATTTAGTGTTACCATTTGCTTGCAACGTCATAACACCCTGCCTCACTAGCGGTCCCTGGCGGCCAACTGCTGCAACAACTCCAGCTGTAGTGCTAGCCAATCTAGACACCGGTTGGTTCGCTTTTTCTGCGCAATAGATGTCGACAAAAATTGTGCCATACATTTGGCAGCACAAATGATTTCCCAGTTATTAAAAACAAATCATATGACGTCACCAACCCAACTTTTCGCTTAAAACTAAAAGTTTAATATCTTCCAAGATAAGCATTTTTTTTCGAGAAAAAAGTTCACGAACATGTTCAGCTGACCTCGCCTGACATGTAGACATACAATCAAGTGTGATTTGACAACTTTCAAAAAGGTGGGACAGTCCCTTTAAAGTAAATGGAAGACCGACCACCCGGCTTCAGAACGTCTGCCTCCGATCACACAGATAGCGTTAAAGGGTACTCAATCAAAGCGGACTCGTACTCGGGGCACGTCGACGAAGTACGAAGTACGACGTTTGATATTCGAGATGATGATAACCGCAGCCGACGGCGGCAATGAAACCTCAGCGTTCCAAATTTCATTTCCGTCCACAAATCATGTGCAGATTGACCACGAGCCAAAAATATCCAAATGCGACGTCTTAATCAGTAACGTTCAAAAGCGCCACCCAACCCACCCACATTCGCCACCCAACCCACCCACATTCGCCACCTGCTCCAAAACCAGTCCCGGCCTGAAAATGGCCAACACCGTAAACTCGCCATCACGGTTGACATCTATTTCATCACGTCACGTCGCGTCAGAGCACGTCACGTCGCGTCAGAGCACGTCATGTCGCGTCAGAGCACGTCATGTCTCGTCACAACCGCCCCGCGCTCCACGGCGACTCAGAGATATAAAAGAATTCGGACCCTGGAACGTGGAGAGGAGTTCCCAAGGCGCGGCAGCCCGAGATGCAGCGCCTCGCGAGCCCGAGTCGAGGCAGGCCCACCACCAGCAGACTGGACGAGTAGCGGGGCGCGGGGCACGGGGCGCGCGCCAGCGTTCTGAACTGCGACCCGCCGCGGGGAGCTGAGGCGTCATCAGATGTCACAGGCAGCGAGAGGGGCCAGCTCAGGAGCGGCCGGTGTTTGGCCGAAAGGCTGAGATAGAGAGCGGCGCCGGGTCGGTCCGGTAGTGTGCGTTCGAAGAAGCGCTGAGAGGGGTCATTTGGAGTTCGTCGCTGGCGGCTTTGTCCAGCCGCTAGACACGTCTCCACGGCTTCAGCGCGTGCGACGAGGGCTCGCTTCGGTTCCTGCATGGTCGCTGCGTCGTCGGACACTTCACCGTGACCTGCCACCTTTCGCTTGCCACCCTCCACCACTGCGCCCTCGCCGATCACTCCTGCGACACAAACACCTCCGCACCACTTCACCCCGTGCACACTCGCTCCCTGCCGCCTGCTCCACCACTGAGCCCGCGTCAGTCGTCACTGCATCGCGCCGCCGGCTGCAGGCCCGTCTGCCCAGTCCGCTGTGCGCGGCGCGGCGCTCGGTCACTCGGCCTTCTCCTCGACCTTCACGTCGGCCTTCACGTCGCCGTCCTCGTCCTCTGAGCCAGAGCCGGAGCCGCTCTCGGAGTCGTCGCCGGCCACCTGCCGCGTCTCCGCCTCCGCCGCGTCCATCTGCTTCTGCAGGTCCGCCTCGTCAACGTCCGTGACGATCTTGGGCTGTGGGCGGAAACGGAGGTCAGAGTCAGGTCAGAGGGACTCGGGTCGGATGTGACAGGCGGAAAGAAATCAAACGGCTAAACGGTCACGGAAATTTGCCAATTCATGCTACAACACCCCCACTCGTGGGAACTTATAAACGGAAAACTTTTTAGGAATGCAAATCGAACCAATGAAGACACTCAAAAAAAGTAAAGCCGAAATATAGTCAATTTATGTTCTGTCCCGGATATATGAGCCAGGCAGCGCAACCAACGTCGGACACAGATCACCCAGAACACCCAGCGCGGCGCCCAGATCACCCAGCGCGGCGCTCAGATCACCCAGCGCGGCGCTCAGATCACCCAGCGCGGCGCCCAGATCACCCAGCGCGGCGCCCAGATCACCCAGCGCGGCGCCCAGATCACCCAGCGCGGCGCCCAGATCACCCAGCGCGGCGCTCAGATCACCCAGCGCGGCGCTCAGATCACCCAGATCACCCAGCGCGGCGCTCAGATCACCCAGCGCGGCGCTCAGATCACCCAGCGCGGCGCCCAGATCACCCAGCGCGGCGCCCAGATCACCCAGCGCGGCGCTCAGATCACCCAGCGCGGCGCCCAGATCACCCAGCGCGGCGCCCAGATCACCCAGATCACCCAGCGCGGCGCCCAGATCACCCAGCGCGGCGCCCAGATCACCCAGCGCGGCGCCCAGATCACCCAGATCACCCAGCGCGGCGCCCAGATCACCCAGCGCGGCGCCCAGATCACCCAGCGCGGCGCCCAGATCACCCAGCGCGGCGCTCAGATCACCCAGCGCGGCGCTCAGATCACCCAGCGCGGCGCTCAGATCACCCAGATCACCCAGCGCGGCGCCCAGATCACCCAGATCACCCAGCGCGGCGCTCAGATCACCCAGCGCGGCCTGTCCGCACTCCTTACCGCCATTTTGATATCGAACTTGCCGCCCTGGGCCTTGATGCTCTCCCGGATGGCCTCGCAGGCGGCCTCGAGCGTCTTCAGTCCATCCTGCTTCTCCGGCGTGTTGGTGGTCATCACTGTAACGGGGACACAGGGCGGAGGCCCGTCACAACGCTGACAGACTTACTGCGTCAGGCAGACGGTGACACAGACAGACGGTGACACAGACAGACGGTGACACAGACAGACGGTGACACAGACAGACGGTGACACAGACAGACGGTGACACAGACAGACGGTGACACAGACAGACGGTGACACAGACAGACGGTGACACAGACAGACGGTGACACAGACAGACGGTGACACAGACAGACGGTGACACAGACAGACGGTGACACAGACAGACGGTGACACAGACAGACGGTGACACAGACAGACGGTGACACAGACAGACGGTGACACAGACAGACGGTGACACAGACAGACGGTGACACAGACAGACGGTGACACAGACAGACGGTGACACAGACAGACGGTGACACAGACAGACGGTGACACAGACAGACGGTGACACAGACAGACGGTGACACAGACAGACGGTGACACAGACAGACGGTGACACAGACAGACGGTGACACAGACAGACGGTGACACAGACAGACGGTGACACAGACAGACGGTGACACAGACAGACGGTGACACAGACAGACGGTGACACAGACAGACGGTGACACAGACAGACGGTGACACAGACAGACGGTGACACAGACAGACGGTGACACAGACAGACGGTGACACAGACAGACGGTGACACAGACAGACGGTGACACAGACAGACGGTGACACAGACAGACGGTGACACAGACAGACGGTGACACAGACAGACGGTGACACAGACAGACGGTGACACAGACAGACGGTGACACAGACAGACGGTGACACAGACAGACGGTGACACAGACAGACGGTGACACAGACAGACGGTGACACAGACAGACGGTGACACAGACAGACGGTGACACAGACAGACGGTGACACAGACAGACGGTGACACAGACATACGGTGACACAGACAGACGGTGACACAGACAGACGGTGACACAGACAGACGGTGACACAGACAGACGGTGACACAGACAGACGGTGACACAGACAGACGGTGACACAGACAGACGGTGACACAGACAGACGGTGACACAGACAGACGGTGACACAGACAGACGGTGACACAGACAGACGGTGACACAGACAGACGGTGACACAGACAGACGGTGACACAGACAGACGGTGACACAGGCAGACGGTGACACAGGCAGACGGTGACACAGACAGACGGTGACACAGACAGACGGTGACACAGACAGACGGTGACACAGACAGACGGTGACACAGACAGACGGTGACACAGACAGACGGTGACACAGACAGACGGTGACACAGACAGACGGTGACACAGACAGACGGTGACACAGACAGACGGTGACACAGACAGACGGTGACACAGACAGACGGTGACACAGACAGACGGTGACACAGACAGACGGTGACACAGACAGACGGTGACACAGACAGACGGTGACACAGACAGACGGTGACACAGACAGACGGTGACACAGACAGACGGTGACAGACATACGGTGACACAGACAGACGGTGACACAGACAGACGGTGACACAGACAGACGGTGACACAGACAGACGGTGACACAGACAGACGGTGACAGACAGACGGCGACACAGACAGACGGCGACACAGACAGACGGCGACACAGACAGACGGCGACACAGACAGACGGCGACACAGACAGACGGTGACACAGACCGACGGTGACACAGACAGACGGTGACACAGACAGACGGTGACACAGACCGACGGTGACACAGACCGACGGTGACACAGACAGACGGTGACACAGACAGACGGTGACACAGACAGACGGTGACACAGACAGACGGTGACACAGACAGACGGTGACACATACAGACGGTGACACAGACAGACGGTGACACAGACAGACGGTGACACAGACAGACGGTGACACAGGCAGACGGCGACACAGGCAGAAGCCACACACTTTACACACGTACGAGTCCCGGCTCACTCCACATACCTTCAAGCTCATGGGATCACTTCTTCGACTTCACTTTTCAATAGCCAGCTCTAATTAATATGTTTCGCCACAGTAATATCATCAGTGTTCGACACCGACTCCGGTACGCCGCATTAGCCATCCGGCGTCCGTCCATGACTTCCCAGTGTTAATTCCACTCCTCGTTCAGGACCGCCGCCCGCCCGCCCGCCCGCCACACTGCCACGGTATCCATCCCTGTGACCTCACCGTAGAGTGGCGGTGCGATCAGATTAATCTTGATCTGCATGTCTTGGGTCGAGCAGGCCAGTCCTGCCCGCAGCGCCTCCTTCACGGCGTCAATGCCCTCGTACCTGCCGCAGACAACAGCGGTCAGTAGGGTTTTAACCAGCGCGTTAGCCATGCGTTAACCATCAGACCACATCATAGGGCCACCCCACCAGCCATCCTAGCCACGACGGCAACACCCACCAGTTCCCCGGTAAATTTATACCACTCCTGCCAGCACGCACTCCACATCTACAGCTGTCCTTCACTACCCGCCTCTTCCAAGCCGAACCATCAAGCGGCGGCCCCTCCCTCACCCGTAGCAGGCGACCTCGATGTCGGCGCGGATCTTGACCGCGGCCAGCGTCAGCTTGCGCTGGATGTTGAGCAGCAGCATGTCCTTTGTCTTCTCGTCTAGGTCACACTCGTCCAGCAGCGACGGCTCGCTGGCGGCCGACAAGCGTCACAGTGTCAGGAAACCACGCCCAATAAAGGACATACCTCACACACAGACACACAGACACACAGACACACAGACACACAGACACACAGACACACAGACACACAGACACACAGACACACAGACACACAGACACACAGACACACAGACACACAGACACACAGACACACACACACATTTTACACCCTAGACAAAAATTAGACACGCTTCATACTTCATATGGTTACAGCTTAATTCACGGTTCACCCTCAGCGAAAAAGCAAATACATGGGAAAAGTAATCAGTAGAATTAGGAATGTAAAGTTAAAGTAAAAAGGAAACCAATGCAAATATGATGATGATTGGGGTTTAGGGGCGCTCCGACAACGAAGGTCACATGGCGCCCAAAACCAATGCAAATATGTAATTAGTCAAAACAAAACGGCGTCGTAAATGACACACCTGACAGCATATGGCCAAAAGAGCCCCAAAACTTTATGGCACAAAGCAAAGTGTGACCATCATTTGCCACCCTGCCCACTGAGAACTCACTTGACGGCCTGCTTGAACACATCGTATGCTGAGCCCTGTTTCTTGCTCTTCTCCTCGAAGTGCCAGGCGGTCTTGCGGTAGAGCTCCTCGAACTGTTCGTTGGTGTCGTACTCGAGCAGTCCGGCGACGTGCCCCAGGATCGACTGCACCGCCTTCGCCTTCGAGTACTTCTCGGTGCACTCCTCGATGCCCTCGGGCGAGACGCGCCGCTTCGACAAGTCGATGTAGCCTGCGGGGAAGGTCGTGTTGGGTGCATAACGTCCGGACGAGTCGCTTCAGGCAGAGGGGAAGAATGGTTTACCGGATGGAAGGAAGAGCTGGAATTTCGGTTAGATTGCTGTGACCAATTTCCAGGCTTTCCAAAGCATTCGTAGGATAGAGAAGAAAACCATGATCGTGATGGCAGTGAAAAGCATCACGAAGAAGGTGACAGCGGAGTAGGTAATCATTGCATCCACATTATCTTGAAGAGAATATTCCATTGTGATTGAAGAAATAGCAAGTATTGTCACAAAATGAAAGTAGCACCGATTTGTAAGCTATCAACAAACAAGATATCACAAAAGAAGGAATTTATCGGTCTATGCAAAACGACACACGTGAACCCTCATAAAAGTCGGTAGAAATGAAAATGTAACCTAAAATATCACCACATATCACATACTTTGAAACGAGCATCGTTTCGTGCGAGCACTTTCCACTTTAGGATTATTTGAATTCCTTTAGCACACTCATGGCTTAAATGCCGTTGGCTGCAAAAATAACAGCTCGCATCATTCTTTCTTACATCGTAACAAATTCCATCGGCGATGAAATCCGATTAAAGGATTCATTCTCTATATTTCAGAGTTTAGGAACGATTACATTACTAGCAATATTACATTTGTTGCGACGAAATTTGTTTCCTGGGATGTTAATGCTCCAGTGGAAAGCGTATTTTCTTTAACGGTTGGAATGAACATCACCGCTCGCCTGCCTGTCGAGCGGTTTTGTTAGATTTATCACGGATGCATTATAAAGATGCTCTTTTGACCATAGTCAAGTAAATGCAATGCCATCATGCCTTTAGTTTCAGGTCGGCAGTTTAGCCAACAGCTCAGTAAACATAATCTTTGTTCGCTAACCGTGCATCGGACCGGAACAGATCTGGGAAATCAAGCACACACAGGAAATAGCTTCAAAGGATTTCAGAACGCTTCAAGCATTTCAGAACATGTTTATTGATCGTTGGTGGTTGGAGGTGGTTCACAGCTCACCATATAACAATCGCCAGTATACATTCTGGCTGCCTATCATACATGATTCAAACGGCGTCAGGGGATGTCAAACATGATTCTAGTCGGACTGTTGAATGGGGTCGTATAAACTTTCTCAGCTTTCGGGTGTCTTTCTGGTGGCTAATTTGAGAGGAATTATTTTATAAATGAGCAAAAACTCCTTTTACTTTTTTACCCCCAATGACGAGGACGAGACGTCTTTGAAACTGGTTGAGTTAAGTGGAAATGTTACTCAGTTAATTTGTTTTCCTTTCAGTTTCAATCACCTGAGCTATGATCAATAACGGTAACACTTAATTTTACATGCTCTCATCTCAAAGAACCGTCTATGACACGGGCCAGCTCCACTCCCTCCAAGGAACCTTCTCCACTCCCTCCAAGGAACCTTCTCCACTCCCTCCAAGGAACCTTCTCCACTCCCTCCAAGGAACCTTCTCCACTCCCTCCAAGGAACCTTCTCCACTCCTTCCCGTCTGCCCTCCCCTGCCGCACCAACCAACCTCGTCATCCTTCTTCTCCCCCACCCTCCCCATCCCCTTATCTCCACCCTCCCCCATTCTTCTCCCTATTTTCCATCCCCGCCACTCACCCTTATCCTTGTCCACCCTCATGACGACGACGGGCTCTGTCTTGCCGACCCTGATCAGCTTGTTGATGGAGCGGATACGCCTCCGCGAGAGCTCGGACAGCAGGATCATGCCCTCGATGTTGTTGTACTCGAGCAAGTGAACGTAGGCGCCCATCTCGGCGATCTGCCGCACCGTCACCATCACCACGTCGTCTATCTCCGGAAACTTTTGAGAGTAAAAACGACATGACAGCTGCATGATGGCGTCTGAAACACAGGAGTGATTGGACTCAGAGCACTGCATGATGGTGTCTGAAACACATGGGTGATTGGACTCAGAGCACTGCATGATGGCGTCTGAAACACATGGGTGATTGGACTCAGAACACTGCATGATGGCGTCTGAAACACATGGGTGATTGGACTCAGAACACTGCATGATGGCGTCTGAAACACAGGGGTGATTGGACTCAGAGCACTGCATGATGGTGTCTGAAACACATGGGTGATTGGACTCAGAGCACTGCATGATGGCGTCTGAAACACAGGGGTGATTGGACTCAGAGCACTGCATGATGGCGTCTGAAACACTGGGGTGATTGGACTCAGAGCACTGCATGATGGCGTCTGAAACACTGGGGTGATTGGACTCAGAGCACTGCACGATGGCGTCTGAAACACTGGGGTGATTGGACTCAGAGCACTGCATGATGGCGTCTGAAACATTGGGGTGATTGGACTCAGAGCACTGCATGATGGCGTCTGAAACACTGGGGTGATTGGACTCAGAGTACTGCATGATGGCGTCTGAAACACTGGGGTGATTGGACTCAGAGCACTGCATGATGGCGTCTGACACACAGGGGTGATTGGACTCAGAGCACTGCACGATGGCGTCTGAAACACAGGGGTGATTGGACTCCGAGCACTGTACACGATGTGAAATGGTGAGACTCTGGTGAGATCTACAGGATGGTAAGATATCTGACTGTAGTGGATGTGTGAGCTGGTGAGATATTGCTGCATTGGATGTGTGAGCTGGTAAGATATCACTGCAGTCGATGTGAGAGATAGCAGGATATCACTGCAGTGAATATTCAGAGCCAGTGCAATATCAATGCAGTGGATGTGTAAGAGATGGTGAGATATTGCAGTGGATGAGTGAATGTACTGCAGAGATGGTAATTAATAAAAAGTAAATAAAAAATAAATAATAACCATCTAATGACAATAGATGGTTTATGGGTGCATTAAATATTATATCCACATGATGGACATAACTATGTTATCAATGTGCCATACAATATAGCGATCATAACATTGAACAGAATTATGATGATGGTGATAGTGGAAAGGAAAGGAAATCGTTTTGTTGTGGTGACAGGGCGTATCCCTCTCTTTGCATACTGCACTAATTAATATCTACTGTGGCGTGTAGTGACAATCTGCCAAAGGTTCATCAATTGCAATGAATGTAGCAGATATGGAAACAAAGCAAAATAAAAAATAGGAAAGTGAAAACAGAAACAGTTATGGTTTTGAACATTAAACTGAATGCCAGCATCCCACCATAATTTATGCTGCATCAACTGTCATCATCACTAATTCATAGCTCCATGACCCCATGCAAGCAGTCATGAGCTGTTGCCTGTCAATCTCAATAACACTGCTAGAGAAGTGAAGCTATTAGCTATATAAAGTGCTAAGACACAGAGAGTACCTATGGAGCAGACAAGAACCTCAATGGTGTGGTCTTCAAGAAACTGTGTGGCGTAGGTTTCTATATGGGTGCATTAAGGAGAAACTTGATGAAACATAGCATACACATTTGGGAACATAAGTCTGACCTAACACACAATTCTTTGTAAAGAATATTGGTTTGGCCCAGCCTGAGCTCTTTTGTTATTAGTTATGCATTAAGCACAAACATAGGTGCTTATGTTAACCCGCACCGTGCCGGGGGGGGGGGGGGGGGGGGTTAGACGCCCCCTAAGGTTTTTCAAGGATAGCGTAAAATGGCGGCGCGCAGCGCCGCCGTTTTTTGGCACAGCTGTTCGGCCATCAATTCCGCACATTATGTAAACAAAATAAACGGGTCATCTCAGGTCAGGTCACCAGACCAGGTCACGTGACCCCACCTCCAAAAATGTTTCCAGTCACACCACAGCCACAATTTTTGGCCGATCGATTTCGTACTTACAGCATTTCATAAAAAAACAATAGTACCTACAATACGTATATCTCGGATTTGCATATCGGTGACCTAAGGTCGGGTCAATTTCGTGACCTCCCCATTATAAGTCAATGGGGAAATAATCAAATGCTTCCTATTCCGAGGATACGAATTATATCGGCCCAATTCCTTCTGGATCATGTTATCATAGGCCATTCTTGAAGTTCCAGGTGCAATTTTTGTTCAGTGACCCCTACATGGTCAGATGAGGTCACCTGAGGTCACCAACACTTTTTTGCCAATAACTCTCAACAAAATCGAGATAGAGCAGTGAAACTGACACCAATGAGTTTGTCTCGTCGAGGCACGACTCCCAATGTGCAACATGACCTAATTGAGTCACCACTTGACTTTGACTTGACCTGAGGTCAAATTTATAAGTGGACCTAACCTGATCATCATGCATATGATACGAAGCGCCTTCACGAGACAAACACGACGGCGTAAAAATTATTGCCCTATCTTTGTTAGGTAAAAATATATTTGTGAAAACTGTTTTGCTATTTTCTTTTACATTTGATGACCTCTGGAGCCTAAACTATTCACCTGAGCTCAAATCTGAGGACACTTTGACGATTGCATTTTTCAAGAGCTTTCCATTGCTTTTTTCCGTTTGTTCCTAGCTATCATAGTTCCTGTGCTATCTGGGAATTTCTGGAGCGAAGTCCTAAAACTTGCAAATCTGACCCTTGATGACCTCTGGTGACCTCAATATTGACCTGAGAAAAAAATCGCCTGAAATAGTTTCAAAATGCATTTCGACGAGCTTTATAATGGTGTTTTTGGGTTTGGTCTACATGCCATAGGAGCCGAGTTACAAGGGGGGGGGGGGCGTCGAAACGCCCCCACCCTCCGGCACAGGTGGCGCCGAGCACCGGCACGGCGCGGGTTAAGGATACATGGATACTACACATATATGCAATGTACACTGCAGAACACTACCACATACAATATATACTGTCAGTCTAGAACATTTGACACCTGTCTAGCATGACAGTCATGGGCTCATGAACCCATGCTTCCTGGCAGTGACCCCAGGTGACACTTATGCTCACACTGGGTCCTGGGATGTCCTTTATGATGATGATTGGGGTATCAGGGCAATATCCGTTATGAATTACCATAGCATCACTAACTCATGACAGGAATTGTATACATAATGATATAGACCAAGCAGCAAGCAGCCTGATTAGCTCAGTCAGTAGGACATTGGTGTGCAGAACAAAGGAACTGGGTGAAAATAAAAGTGCCTGCCAGCTGATTGGACCACTTCCCCATCTGGCTAAATCAGTTGTGGGGTGGGCAACCACACAGTTGCAATAGCTTTGGTATGAGTAGGAGGCCTCCTGTAATTGTGTCTTGATGTCCCATTGGGGGTGACAGAATACATATATTTTTTAATTGATGAATAATTCAATTATAAATTAACTGGCCTTTTTCAGGAATACCCATCATAATGGTAGCTAGTTAGGTACTAATATGAATGTTTTCCTGATTCAAACTTGGCACAATTTGAATTCTGAAAAATGCAGGGTGAACGACAATAATGACACACAAATGCCATATTTTTGCATGCTATTAATGGAAAAGACAATACTGATGCACTATGGTACCAATATACTGCTAATCCCATGACAAGTCTGGCATTTGATGTCAGCAACAGAACCATTAGGGTAAACTGCTGTAACCTCAGATACGTCCTAACCTCACTTTTCATGCTATCAGAATGTAAACAATACTGATGTACTAAAGCACTGTGCTTCATTATCACCTAAATTCTGATCACATGAAAAGTATGAGGTTAGGACATGTCCAATGGACTTTTACCCTACTCTAGCATGCCACAGCAATGTCATTGCTTGGCGCTGGTATAGGGTAAACAACTGTAACACTGGACATGTTCTAATGCCAGATTTTTCATGCTATTGGTGATGTAGAAATACTGATGCATTATATTTCCAATAGCATTAAAGGAAATAGTTCACCTTCAACATTAGTTTTAAACTGAGATAGCAGCTTTGTAGCCCATGTTGGGAAACCCCTATCTGCAAGTTTTCTTGCCTGAAAACTCTCCAGCCGAATATATTTGAGTTTTTGGCGAAGGAATGCGGTGCTGGCGAAAGAATGTTGTACTGGTTTTAGCCCGGGCAGAGGCTATACCATCACCCAATCAGCTTGCAGCTGGTGCTAGCAAGCAATCGCCGGCCGCCGGTTGGCACATCTCCAATGCAAGTCTATCTTTACACAACTACTTTCAAATCTGATAGGCTGAACCATTGTTTACATTCGTGTGACATCAGGACTCTGACTTGGAGAGTATGCATATAGTTTTGATAAACAATAAAAAATTACGGCCTTCTGTCCTGAATCGGTGCGATATAAGGCCATTTTTGACAATATAAAAATAAATTGTATTAAAAATATAATCAAATCATGTTGGGTAAAAATTTTCCAAGGTGAACTATTTCCTTTAAGTCTGGCAATAGGATGTGTCAGATGTGCCTTATGGTGGTTTACCCTACTGTGAATGCTTTATTTTGTATAATTCAAATGTACCTAAATAGAGTGACCTTCACCCATTACAATTACAAAATATACAATGTTCAAAACACAAGTGAACTCGAGTTTCTGTAAATGGAAATGTTATCCCTTGGGCCTTGGCCCATACCCTGTCCACGACATACGATCTCGATTTGTATTCGGTTGTAGGTCAAGCTGTCTTACCTTGACTGTATACCTATTAAACTGCTGAAGATAAATATTAAACAGAACAATTGTACTATATATATATCCGTCCTTAATTATGTGGTTTTCAAATGTATTTCGAAGCCGAACATATGCACAGCACGATCAGCTACCACGGGACGCGAAAAGGATGATGATACGTGCCGTGCGAGCATGCAAACAAATGTCATAACTGCGTCATAGTCGTCTCAGTTTTACTTGGCTGCTTGTGGATCAAGAAGTCTATTCAAAGTGTGCCTGCAACGTTTTCGCTTTCCTTAAAACCAATCACATCTGTTGATATATTTCTGCTCACCATTTATTGGTTGCAAATGATGGCTGCGTTAGATGATTGCTTATTCCGATCATGCTGGCGCCCTAAACTTTTTGCTTTGATTTCTCAGTACACGGGTGAGGAGTGTAGTGTGTCGGTAAATTAAATGGATTTCATTTTCCATCCAAGCAGCCATTCATTTGATATTTGTATAGACAATACCATAATCTTTTTTGACCAGCCCAGTAATCTTTGCGGTTTTTGTTCATGATGGTGAACAAAACATCTTATGATTCTGGTGCGAAGCTGGATTTACTGTTCATGGGCTTTTGTAAAACTTTACCATCAACATTGGGTAGCTGAATAGCTTGCAGGGGCGTCGTCACCAGGGGGAAAAGCCCCCCCCCCCCCCCCAGGACTGTTCCGGCCCCCCAGATTAGCATGAACATAAGCCCTATCAGATGGGCAAACTGAACAGAGGACCAGATACAAATCGATATGGTGGTGATCAATATTTATTATCAATAATAATAAATATATCAAAATGGGCAAAGTGATGCCCATGTGAAGACATTTGATCTAAATGTAGATCAATTTTGGTACATTCTCACTTTCAATCATGCCATAATCACAGAAGAAAGGCCTGTAACTACAATATTTTTCTTCCAAGATGAAGTGCATGAATAATTCGATTATTTTTGTACTTGGAGCCTGCAAATCTTACTTTGGCTTGTTTGGAATCAAATAGAAGCCATTTGGATTATCCAGCTGCTTGTGCAATCTAAATTTGGATTAGCCAGCTGGTTGGCAAGCTAAATTTTGATCAGCCAGCTGTTTGCACAATCTAGAAATGGCTCACTGCCAGAATTTGGCTCCGAAAATTAATATTTAGATCGCAGTATTTGAATGAAAAAGCCAAAGGAAACTTTTCATAGTTTGCTTTTCATGTTCTAAGAACAGTTTAATGTTTTTCCTTGGTGCTCTTGTGGTTCTAACCTGAATGCATCACTTGGTAACTTTGATATTGGCATTTTGTGTTAAGCCCAGGCTACACTATGCATGATTGTCAAGGAAATCATGCACATGTTATCCATGTTTGCAGAACTTCCTGGACGTCCAGGATCTGACGGTCAAGCAAATCATGCAAGGAAAATGGATAAACCATTGCATTTTTTTTATTGATAAACCACTGCTTAAATATCTACCAGCTTCAACACAAGTTTCAACACTCACAATTTGCTCCAATGCTTCTTCATTCATCTTCTGCCACGATACTCGGCACAAATTATTCAAGTTTAGGTCTATTATAGACTACAATACGCAAAATCAAGCAAAATGATAAAACCCTGTAACAGGCAATCTTGTAAAACACAACAAGAAGTTCAGAATTTTGAATTTTGTTCAGAAATTTCATCAGTCCGTCTGTGATGTGCCTGCAAAATTTCCTTGATGTTTCATCCAGGATCTGCATGATATGCCAGTGTAACTCGCCCAATGCATTTACTATCAGCTGAACTTGCTCTGCCACACAAATCTCGACAACACTGATAACACACACATGATTTGAGGAAAATCACACATAGTGTAGCCTGGGCTTTAGGTCTGCAAGCATGCCCTAATATGGACATAAACAGTCTGTTTATTGACTGATCTATTTTGTATCTGCTCCCCTCAGTTTGCCTAACTGCTATGGGAGGGAGGGAGGGAGGGATGAGGGCTGAGGGGGAACCACCTGGCTGGCCCACTCCAAATTTTGTGATGATACTCCTGGTAGCTTGTAGATATAAATGATCTGCTCATGCTGTCTGTGCTGATTATTTTTTGCTTGATTATAGCTTGCCATAATCTTTGGGATGTGGGAAAGCTCTGGTCTGAAGCTCAACAAATTGTATATCAAATAGGTACCTTTAATAGAGTCGGGTAAACCACTGTATTGTCAGACGTGCAGTTGTACTGGACGCTTCATGCTATTGGTGTTGTTGGTATATAGCTGCATTAGGGTGTAGTGTGAGCAACTATATGCCCAGACACCCTAACACAAGACTTTTCATGCTATTGGTGATGTAGTGTGTCAGTATCGTCTACATCGCCAATAGCATGAAATGTCTGGTGTTAGGATGTGTCCAGGGTTACAGTAGTCTACCCTATGCACAACCATTGTTAACTTACAATTGTAAAAGTGCCATCAATAGCCTGTTCTCATGTGCATGATAAAGGCAGTAAATGGACATTTTCATACTATGGTCAATTTTCAAAAATTTACTTCATTTTTACTTACACAATTTTGTATGCAACTAGTTATATACATTTGTTCTTGTTGCATTTTTGACTTACCTTACCTTACCTTACCTTGCAATATACAGTACTTAGAGAGGCCACTTGGTCTTAAAGGGAATAGTTCACCTTTAACATGGGGTTTTGGACTGAGATAGCAGATTTGTAGAGCAGATCTAAAAATGGTTTGTGGTGAAAGAATTACCTCACTACGTTAAGTAATTTCGACACAGGACTAGTGGGCCCGTTTTCATTCCCGCTCTTCCGGGCCATAATCGGGGAATGAACGCTCGCCAGTGGTATGACGTCATACCCGCTGACGGCAGAATTGCGTCATACGCAGATTCTGCCGCAAACTAGCCGTGGTATTTATACAGACTTTGGCCGTGGTCATTAGTAACTTTGAAATAGTACAGAAGTAATATAGGTTGTTATTACCAAGGTCTGCTATTACCACCGAGTTGGTTCAGTGACTGGATGCATTGCCGGGATCAGAAGCCAGAATTCCGAGCTTGCGAAATTGTATTGTAAGAAGGTGCAAATCCCAATATAGAAACGGGGCGACCCTGAGTTGAACGCGATGATTTTCTGGTAAGTTCTTGTTCTTGTTGACCTTATACATCATTGATCATGAATCTGATTTTTACACAGACCAGGTATTTCATGTTTGTTTCATGGAAATGCTTGCCATTATTGTATGCAATTGCTTCCATATCCAAGCTACCATATGCATGACGTCATACATTGTCCTGAAGTTTTTTATGGCCATGAAGGAGAAAAGAGAAACATGTCCATTTCTCAACGGATATCCATCTATCGTCCAAACAAATGTCATATTCGTGATTTTCAGCTCAATATACCCAGTATAGCCAATTTTTAAGACATTTTTCAAGGTGACCTATTCCCTTTAAGGTCCGTTCCAGTTGAGCATCTATCAGCCTGTCTTTCTAACCGTCTATGTGAGGTATTTCGTGTTCAATGTGTGCCCAGTGAGTGTCCAGGCGGTTCTTGCACTGGTTCAGTGTGACCGAGGCGACGCCTGCTGGTGGTAAGCTGTTCCAGTCGTTTACCACTCTGATTGAGAAGGCGTTACTCTGGGTGCGGGAGTCCGCTCGCGACTTGACTAGCCGCCACGGATGCCCTCTGGTGTTCCGAGCTACTGCTGTGTTGAACAAGTCCTGTGGGTCCAGGTCAATTCCACTGTGGAGTATCTGGTAGACCGCGATCATATCTCCACGCCGACGACGGTACTATAGTGATGGCATCTTCAGCGCCTGGAGTCGATGCGGGTAGGGCAGGTGACGCAGCTCCGGTACCATCGTCGTCGCCGCCGCAGCACGCGCTCAACGACTTGTTAGTCCGCCCGGTTGAACGGACCCCACACGGTGTTCTCATACTCCAGGTGGGGCAGCACCAGAGTCTTAAACAGCACAGGCAGGGTCGACTTGTCGAGTAGTTGGAATGATCTGCGCATCACTGCCATCACCTGCGAAGCCTTGCTGACCTGCAGCAGCGGCCTGCTTTCTGAACTGTATGTCCTTGTCCATGTATACACCCGAGTCCCTCTCCGACTTCCTAGGCAATCATATATCCCTATGGTTCTGGCACGCTTTTCATCTTACAATATATTTTATTGTACTCATTTCTATGCAAATTTACATCCCCACATATTATACATATTTTCAACCCTATGCCTTTAAACTTTCTTAGTTTATTTGCTGAAATGATTGCTTGGAGGCATTCCTGTGATGACAGTTCCTTGTTAGGGAGATTTTTATCTGTGAAACCTAATCTCTTCAGCTCATCTTCCAATTTCAGCTCACAGACAGAGTCCAGTTTGATAAATATTTAATGTTCAAATATGTATGGCCTGCCTGGCCTCAAACCTGCTGACCTTGCATTTGTTTGTAAAAGTTCACTGACTGATTTTCCTCCCAGACAGGCTATTGCCATTATCCTGGCACACACATATTGCAACTCTTATGTAATGAAAGCCCCCTCATTTAAACTGTTGTGCCCTGGTTAAGTAAACAGTGTATTGATTATTTTACATCATGATTGATAATTTCGGTTACTTTACAGAGAAATGCAGAAATATGAAAAGTTGGATAAAATTGGTGAAGGTGAGTTATATATAGCATGAGATGTGAGTGCTGAATCTGTATATGATAAAGTTATTTGTGTAAGTCATAGTGATAGTGATACATAAATTATTTGTGAATCATTCAACCTGGCAGGGGCGGCAGAAGAGTGTGGGGGTGGGGGTTGGGGGTGGGGGTGGGGGTGGGGGTGGGGGTGGGGGTGGGGGTGGGGGTGGGGGTGGGGGTGGGGGTGGGGGTGGGGGTGGGGGTGGGGGTGGGGGTGGGGGTGGGGGTGGGGGTGGGGGTGGGGGTGGGGGTGGGGGTGGGGGTGGGGTGGGAGTGGGGGTGGGGGTGGGGGTGGGGGTGGGGGTGGGGGTGGGGTAGCAAGGGGGTGGGTGGGGTGGGGTGGCAAGGGGGCAGCTGCCCCCTAAAAAAGTTTGAGGGGGCAGACATGATTCCCCCCCCCCCATACATTTGTAAGAGGGGCCCTCCAAGAAAATGACTGAGGGCCCGAGGTGTCCCCAGCCAGCCTGAGGGGCTCTCTCTATATTTCTACGTTTCTATTAGTGTCGGGGGGGGGGGGGGGAGCTGGGCTAAAACGACCCTCCCCCTTAAGGTTTTTCTGCTCCGTTCCGCAAACGAGTAAAGATACGGGCATCACACTTTTGGACTTTTCCTAAATATTCATTGGGCACATTTTACAAAATGTTCACAATTTTCAGCTCATCAGGGGCGACGCCAGGCGTGGTTTTTGGGGGCATGTTTGGGTTTTCAGCGTGACTCGGCTTTCAAAGGGAATTATTTCCCATTCTCGAACCGTTGTAGATACGCGCCTACGACTTTCACACCTTTCCTTACTGCGTTTTGTAGACATGTTGAACATTTTTTTTTTATTGAGCATGGGCGCCTTCAGGGACGTATTTTGGGAGATATTTTGGGTCACTGGTATTTCATCGAAATCTGAAAGATAAGTATTTTGAACTCGGTGCACATTCTTAGTTGTTCTTTGCACACCTTGTGTTTTTTAAAAATATTTCTACGTTTCCCACAGGTGACTCCAGGAACGGGTTTTGGGGGCAAGTGTATACACACATGGTGTTTAGTGTCCAAGACGTTATTTCGCGGTGGACTATCTCGTGTAATATTATCTGCATGGATCACAATTGTATTTTGTGGCAAAGGCGGTTCCAGGGGTGGGACGCAAGCGCATGGCCCAATGTTATGGGCGGCTACAGGGATGAAATTAGGGGAAGTTGTGGAACCACGACGTGTAACTACATAGCAAAAGATATTAACTTGAAACTTGGTGACCTGTTTTAGCAATGCCTTGCACACATTTCATATTTTTGTTGACACTTGGTTTTCCAAGGGCGACTCCAGGGACGGATTTTGGGGGCATGTGTTTGAATCTGTTCACACGCATTGTGTTTAGTGCCCCTGAACGTTATTTTGCAGTGGGTAATTTCATGCAATATTATCTGCATGGATCACAATTGTATTTTGGTGCATAGGCGGTCACATGTATGCAATTAGTGTGTGTGTGTGTGTGTGTGTGTGTGTGTGTGTGTGTGTGTGTGTGTGTGTGTGTGTGTGTGTGTGTGTGTGTGTGTGTGTGTGTGTGTGTGTGTGTGTGTGTGTGTGTGTGTGTGTGTGTGTGTGTGTGTGTGTGTGTGTGTGTGTGTGTGTGTGTGTGTGTGTGTGTGTGTGTGTGTGTGTGTGTGTGTGTGTGTGTGTGTGTGTGTGTGTGTGTGTGTGTGTGTGTGTGTGTGTGTGTGTGTGTGTGTGTGTGTGTGTGTGTGTGTGTGTGTGTGTGTGTGTGTGTGTGTGTGTGTGTGTGTGTGTGTGTGTGTGTGTGTGTGTGTGTGTGTGTGTGTGTGTGTGTGTGTGTGTGTGTGTGTGTGTGTGTGTGTGTGTGTGTGTGTGTGTGTGTGTGCGTGCGTGCGTGCGTGCGTGCGTGCGTGCGTGCGTGCGTGCGTGCGTGCGTGCGTGCGTGCGTGCGTGCGTGCGTGCGTGCGTGCGTGCGTGCGTGCGTGCGTGCGTGCGTGCGTGCGTGCGTGCGTGCGTGCGTGCGTGCGTGCGTGCGTGCGTGCGTGCGTGCGTGCGTGCGTGCGTGCGTGCGTGCGTGCGTGCGTGCGTGCGTGCGTGCGTGCGTGCGTGCGTGCGTGCGTGCGTGCGTGCGTGCGTGCGTGCGTGCGTGCGTGCGTGCGTGCGTGCGTGCGTGCGTGCGTGCGTGCGTGCGTGCGTGCGTGCGTGCGTGCGTGCGTGCGTGCGTGCGTGCGTGCGTGCGTGCGTGCGTGCGTGCGTGCGTGCGTGCGTGCGTGCGTGCGTGCGTGCGTGCGTGCGTGCGTGCGTGCGTGCGTGCGTGCGTGCGTGCGTGCGTGCGTGCGTGCGTGCGTGCGTGCGTGCGTGCGTGCGTGCGTGCGTGCGTGCGTGCGTGCGTGCGTGCGTGCGTGCGTGCGTGCGTGCGTGCGTGCGTGCGTGCGTGCGTGCGTGCGTGCGTGCGTGCGTGCGTGCGTGCGTGCGTGCGTGCGTGCGTGCGTGCGTGCGTGCGTGCGTGCGTGCGTGCGTGCGTGCGTGCGTGCGTGCGTGCGTGCGTGCGTGCGTGCGTGCGTGCGTGCGTGCGTGCGTGCGTGCGTGCGTGCGTGCGTGCGTGCGTGCGTGCGTGCGTGCGTGCGTGCGTGCGTGCGTGCGTGCGTGCGTGCGTGCGTGCGTGCGTGCGTGCGTGCGTGCGTGCGTGCGTGCGTGCGTGCGTGCGTGCGTGCGTGCGTGCGTGCGTGCGTGCGTGCGTGCGTGCGTGCGTGCGTGCGTGCGTGCGTGCGTGCGTGCGTGCGTGCGTGCGTGCGTGCGTGCGTGCGTGCGTGCGTGCGTGCGTGCGTGCGTGCGTGCGTGCGTGCGTGCGTGCGTGCGTGCGTGCGTGCGTGCGTGCGTGCGTGCGTGCGTGCGTGCGTGCGTGCGTGCGTGCGTGCGTGCGTGCGTGCGTGCGTGCGTGCGTGCGTGCGTGCGTGCGTGCGTGCGTGCGTGCGTGCGTGCGTGCGTGCGTGCGTGCGTGCGTGCGTGCGTGCGTGCGTGCGTGCGTGCGTGCGTGCGTGCGTGCGTGCGTGCGTGCGTGCGTGCGTGCGTGCGTGCGTGCGTGCGTGCGTGCGTGCGTGCGTGCGTGCGTGCGTGCGTGCGTGCGTGCGTGCGTGCGTGCGTGCGTGCGTGCGTGCGTGCGTGCGTGCGTGCGTGCGTGCGTGCGTGCGTGCGTGCGTGCGTGCGTGCGTGCGTGCGTGCGTGCGTGCGTGCGTGCGTGCGTGCGTGCGTGCGTGCGTGCGTGCGTGCGTGCGTGCGTGCGTGCGTGCGTGCGTGCGTGCGTGCGTGCGTGCGTGCGTGCGTGCGTGCGTGCGTGCGTGCGTGCGTGCGTGCGTGCGTGCGTGCGTGCGTGCGTGCGTGCGTGCGTGCGTGCGTGCGTGCGTGCGTGCGTGCGTGCGTGCGTGCGTGCGTGCGTGCGTGCGTGCGTGCGTGCGTGCGTGCGTGCGTGCGTGCGTGCGTGCGTGCGTGCGTGCGTGCGTGCGTGCGTGCGTGCGTGCGTGCGTGCGTGCGTGCGTGCGTGCGTGCGTGCGTGCGTGCGTGCGTGCGTGCGTGCGTGCGTGCGTGCGTGCGTGCGTGCGTGCGTGCGTGCGTGCGTGCGTGCGTGCGTGCGTGCGTGCGTGCGTGCGTGCGTGCGTGCGTGCGTGCGTGCGTGCGTGCGTGCGTGCGTGCGTGCGTGCGTGCGTGCGTGCGTGCGTGCGTGCGTGCGTGCGTGCGTGCGTGCGTGCGTGCGTGCGTGCGTGCGTGCGTGCGTGCGTGCGTGCGTGCGTGCGTGCGTGCGTGCGTGCGTGCGTGCGTGCGTGCGTGCGTGCGTGCGTGCGTGCGTGCGTGCGTGCGTGCGTGCGTGCGTGCGTGCGTGCGTGCGTGCGTGCGTGCGTGCGTGCGTGCGTGCGTGCGTGCGTGCGTGCGTGCGTGCGTGCGTGCGTGCGTGCGTGCGTGCGTGCGTGCGTGCGTGCGTGCGTGCGTGCGTGCGTGCGTGCGTGCGTGCGTGCGTGCGTGCGTGCGTGCGTGCGTGCGTGCGTGCGTGCGTGCGTGCGTGCGTGCGTGCGTGCGTGCGTGCGTGCGTGCGTGCGTGCGTGCGTGCGTGCGTGCGTGCGTGCGTGCGTGCGTGCGTGCGTGCGTGCGTGCGTGCGTGCGTGCGTGCGTGCGTGCGTGCGTGCGTGCGTGCGTGCGTGCCGTGCCGTGGCGTTGCGTGCGTGCGTGCGTGCGTGCGTGCGTGCGTGCGTGCGTGCGGTGCGTGCGTGCGTGCGTGGCGCGTGGCGTGCGGCGTGCGTGCGTGCGTGCGTGCGTGCGTGCGTGCGTGCGTTGCGTGCGCAAGCGCGGGGGCCGCGCGCGGGGGCGGCGCGCGGGGGGCGCGCGGGGGGCGCGCGGGGGGCGCGCGGGGGGCGCGCGGGGGGCGCGCGGGGGGCGCGCGGGGGGCGCGCGGGGGGCGCGCGGGGGGCGCGCGGGGGGCGCGCGGGGGGCGCGCGGGGGGCGCGCGGGGGGCGCGCGGGGGGCGCGCGGGGGGCGCGCGGGGGGCGCGCGGGGGCGCGCGGGGCGCGCGGGGCGCGCGGGGCGCGCGGGGCGCGTGCTGTGCGCGTGCTGTGCGTGTGCTGTGCGTGTGCGTGTGCGTGTGCTGTGGGGGGGGGGGGGGGGTAATTGTGGACCCATGGTGTGACACTACATAGCAAAATATATCAATAAGCAAAGATAAAGATAACAAAAGACAAAGCTCAATTCCCCTTCCCTTCCCCTCCTGAGCATGTCACTGCACAAATAAAAAACTGACATAATTTACATTATCATGCATACACATATAATTATAAGCATCTAAAACAGAATTCAAAGCAGCAAACAAAATATTATAGTGACATCTTTTGATACTCCCTTCGGAATTGCCTGAGGACGCCATTTGGTTAATTTCCCAAACATGAAAAAGGAGTATATGTTAGAGTATACAATTAGGTGGTGAAATCCAACAACATGAAAAAATTGCGTTCAAACAACGTCCCAGGTCAATAATATAAAAATGCATGTTTTCCCTCATTTTTTTTTTGCTACCTGTATTCACCCATGATAAATTTTGAATATTTATTAATACAGGAATGTAGTTCATGCTCCAAGGAATCGAATGCCGCTTTCCCAGAGAGAATCGATCCAGCGGTTTCCGAGATACAAGGGGGGAGGGGGGGATAGGCCCCGACAGGTTCTAATTTGTTTTTATCCGGACAGTAATAGGGATAAGGCCGACAGAAGACCCTCAGTCGGCCTGAGGGGGCCCTCAGTCGGCCTGAGGGGGCCCTCAGTATGACTGAGGCGGCCATCGGTATGCCTGAGGGGCTCTCGGAAGGCCTGATACTTCAACATGGGCCTATCCGACGTTTTTTCTTCTCTCGACCATTTAGGGGCCCTGCAAAATATAGTCGCCTAAATCCGAGGGGATACCATTTCGTGCCATTTGTTTTTTTTTGGGGGGGGGGGAGCCTTTGTCCGTGGGCGGGGACCTTTGACCGAGGGGGCCCCCTGGGTTTCTTTGCCCCCCCCCCCCCATCCGAAAATACCTTCCGCCGCCACTGCAACCTGGTGGTGTGAACTGGAAAGGCCAATTCTGAACTACAGCCGCGGTCTCCAGAGTATATCTGTGGAAGTTGTGTCATCATTCTTTCTTTGTTGTACACATTAGTATGTAACTGATCCTTCATTGAATTGACCCAGCACATTATTAGTTAACTTAATGGATTGCTCATGCTTTTCATGTTTGGTAAAAATAGTATTTGTAAAATGTTACCTGCCTGTTCTCATGTGACTAGCTATAATGACATGATAAGTTATGCATCTCTCATACTATCTGTTGCCCTGACACGCCAGGTACGTACGGCACTGTCTTCAAGGCCAAGAATCGCGACACTCACGAGATCGTCGCTCTGAAGAGGGTGCGTCTCGACGACGACGATGAGGTGGGTTCGCTTCTCAGTTCTCAGTGGCAGTCTTCTCAGTTTCCTCAGTTTGGTTTTCATTAAAGAAGGCAAAAACGAATATATCTGCAATACATCCGGATGATTCTGCTGGTCTCTTTGTATATTCTCTGATTTCGACCTTTTGGGTCTACAGATACGATTTTTACGAAAAACTTGGTGGTATTATCGGCATTGCCAAGGCCTCTCATGTACCGCCATGGTATCGGCGCGACCGAAATCGGTATCGACAGTGCTTTTGGCAGCCGCATGCAACTACAACCAAACTGCAACGATATCCCAAGCGCGATAGGAACAATCACTCGGTCACCATGGCATGCACTGCGTTCTTAGCATCTCTGATTGGATTGCTGGCTCTCGGCATTTCTCATGCTTAACAATAGGCTTTTGTCGACGATTGCAAATCTGGCTTAAGGCAGGTATGGGCAAAGCATCGGTGCAAAACCTTTTGGTACCGGCAAAAGTATTGGCCAATTAAAAAAGCATCGGCGCCGATACGCCATTACTGGGAAATCGCATCTCTATTTTGGACCTCTGACTGGCACACATCTACCTTCAGACGGATGTCGGATGTTTGCTTATTGATGTATGCAATGGTAAAATAGATCTTTTGATTTAAAAGTCTTTCTCCTGAAGCAGTTAAGTCACTGTCAGCTAAACTCAGGTCTATGTGCTGTCATCTGTCTTTTGCGCATGAGACATTTGTTTTTATACTGAAAATAGTTGTGTGGACAAAAAGTATTACA
>JAXIVJ010012265.1:10000-40878 GCA_036785665.1 Chirona hameri | reverse complement strand
ACACACACACACACACACACACACACACACACACACACACACACACACACACACACACACACACACACACACACACACACACACACACACACACACACACACACACACACACACACACACACACACACACACACACACACACACACACACACACACACACACACACACACACACACACACACACACACACACACACACACACACACACACACACACACACACACACACACACACACACACACACACACACACACACACACACACACACACACACACACACACACACACACACACACACACACACACACACACACACACACACACACACACACACACACACACACACACACACACACACACACACACACACACACACACACACACACACACACACACACACACACACACACACACACACACACACACACACACACACACACACACACACACACACACACACACACACACACACACACACACACACACACACACACACACACACACACACACACACACACACACACACACACACACACACACACACACACACACACACACACACACACACACACACACACACACACACACACACACACACACACACACACACACACACACACACACACACACACACACACACACACACACACACACACACACACACACACACACACACACACACACACACACACACACACACACACACACACACACACACACACACACACACACACACACACACACACACACACACACACACACACACACACACACACACACACACACACACACACACACACACACACACACACACACACACACACACACACACACACACACACACACACACACACACACACACACACACACACACACACACACACACACACACACACACACACACACACACACACACACACACACACGAAATCTTCATAGCCCACACAAGCCGAGGTATGCAGATCCTTACCAAGTGAAGTCGTATCATATGGCGTTGTCATCAATGGCTTCAGTTGGTGTCAGAATGCCATGCTGTATGATGGAGTAAATCAGCCCCACCAGTAACGGTTGGCAGCACTCTGGCGTTTAGGCGTTAAAAACCTACCACACCATAGGGTTCCTATGTTAAATCGATGATTTGCAGACAACAACAACAACAAATTGTGACATAGTGTATGACGGACACATCATAGTGACCGACTCACTTAAACTACAAAGACTGCAAATCGGGCTGCAAGACTACTGACAGGTGCACATTTCAGAACTCCGACCGACAAACTCAGACATGACCTGGGGTGGGATTCACATCACACAAGACGCATTCACAAACTTACTTTTTATTTCAAGCTCCGAGACACACAGTCACACTGTCCCACCTACGTTACATCTATCATTCCCAACACACGTCAGCACGACACAGGCATAAACTTACGCAACGCCAGCACTCAGTCACAACCACAAAATCGCCTGATTTCATTACAACGCTCTTTCATTCCCGCGACGACCAAACTCTGGAATCAGCTCCCCCTTCTATCCGAACTATTAATTCACTGCCAAAATTCAAGCGTGCTTTGACGGAGAGGCTGGGGGTTGATGCTGCACCTTCATATTATTCTCCCGGCAAAAAATTAGGCAACACTCTACACACCACTCTTCGTTTGGGCATGTCTTCTCTGAACGCCCACAGATTTCAAATTAAGAAAATTAATGACCCATGGTTTTCCTTGTGAGACCGTAGCTCACTTCACTGTCCGCTCTACCAAAACACTAGACAGCATCTTCTTGATGAATTTCAGAAGCACTATGCTATGACTTCTCTCTTCTTCATTTACGCGACCAACTCCTCATACTTACCCACGGCACCGGTCTGGGCGGCGGCGAGGGACTGGCGGTGGCCGCGAGCTTCCAAAATTGCCTGACTAGATCAGGACGTTTCAGTAAAACGTAGGCACGACGGGTGTCTGGGCGCGCGGGGCCCCTGCTGGGGTCGCGGCATGGGACATAATTGCATAGGCCATGTTTGCGGCGGCGGCCAGTCGACTTTTTGTTTACCTCCTCCCAACCATTGCAGAGAGGTGCCATGTATAAGCGCCTCGCTTTTGCACCGATTTGCGATTAAGTTTTTGTGTTTATTTTTGTTTTCAAAAATAAATGTGGTCGTTATTGCCACCGCCGTCGAGGTCTGCCGCGCGGAGGAGGCCGCGGACCGTGACGTCACCGCCATCGTTGGCGAGGACGGCGCGGCCGCCCCCTGCCGGGTGGCCGGAGCTGCCCGGCGCCCGCGCCGCGGGCCGCCTCCGCCGCCGCCGCCAGTGCCCAGTGAGGAAGCCGTGTGCCGCAGCTGTGGCCTGGTGCATCGGACGCTCTCGGTGTGCCCCGCCCGCGGGAAGCAGTGCTCCCGTTGCGGAAAAATCGGACACTTCCGTGCCGTGTGTCGAAGCCAGATCGACACCAACCAGAGGCCGAAGACGACCCACCACGCCGTGACGTCAACTGTCATCGCCTCGACGTCCAGTGACGGTGCTCCGAGGATTCAGCTGACGGTCACCGCCATGACGCTGCCGCCAGCTGTTGGCGTGTCGGCGCTCCCCGACAGCGGCGCCGACATCGCAGTCGCCGGGCCAGACTTCCTGGACGCCATCGGCGGCCACATCAACAACCTACCGGACTCGACGGAGAGACCCAGAGCTGCAGACGGACGATTCATCCGCACGCTTGGCATGCTGCCAGCCGAGCTGAAGTTTTGGTGACGTCACAACTTGTGACGACATCCACTTCCTGAAGGGCTGGCGTCACCGTCACGGCCGGGCAATAAAATCAAGGTTCAAGGT
Source organism: Chirona hameri (assembly GCA_036785665.1). Taxonomy (NCBI): domain Eukaryota; kingdom Metazoa; phylum Arthropoda; class Thecostraca; order Balanomorpha; family Balanidae; genus Chirona; species Chirona hameri. The sequence continues at coordinate 38,047 of JAXIVJ010012265.1, read as the reverse complement.
TACTATCACCGTTGTTGGTCTGGAGTCATAGGGAAGCTTTATGATGTCACCAGATTCTGGCTACGAGCGAATCTTAGGCCGACCCGATCGGACTTAATGGCTACGAGCGAATCTTAAGCCGACCCGATCCGACTTAATGGCTACGAGCGAATCTTAGGCCGACCCGATCAGACTTAATGGCTACGAGCGAATCTTAGGCTGACCCGATCGGACTTAATGGCTACGAGCGGTAGTTTTAGTCCAAATCGGAATTAATGGCTATGAGCTGTAGGCCGACCCGATCAGACTTAATGGCGGGGTTAGGTTAGGTTAGGTTAGTTTCATTAATTCCGATCGGTTCTGCCTACCGCTCGTAGCTATTAAATCAGGTAGGCCTAAGATTCGCTCGTAGCTCGTATCTGGTGACGTAATAAAGCTTCCCTATCACTCTAGACCAACAACGATGATAGTAAAACCTGGATTTTATTGCCCGGCCGCGACGGTGTCGCCAGCCCCACCGTTACTGAGCGTCTAAACGTGGGTCCCTGTGACCATAATTGCTGTAAAGTTAGGTCAGGTTCAATTATATATAGTTTTTGATGACATAGCTTTGGTATTACTGGTACACTTTTCCGTCTGTCGTAAAAACACTATATTAGGGACCTCAAGAACACCATTAACTGGAGAGGTGAATTACTGAACTTACCGGGTCCCCGGCGATATTGAAATTGAAACTGCATGTTTAAAACAAGTCATGCCTAATGATTAGAATTCAATGTTATTTATCACGATGTCGATGTCCGCCCACCGCCCACCGCCCACCGCCCACCGCCCACCGCCCACCGCCCACCGCCCACCGCCCACCGCCCACCGCCCACCGCCCACCGCCCACCGCCCACCGCCCACCGCCCACCGCCCACCGCCCACCGCCCACCGCCCACCGCCCACCGCCCACCGCCCACCGCCCACCGCCCACCGCCCACCGCCCACCGCCCACCGCGCACCGCGCACCGCGCACCGCGCACCGCGCACCGCGCACCGCGCACCGCCCACCGCCCACCGCCCACCGCCCACCGCCCACCGCCCACCTCCCACCGCCCACCGCCCACCGCCCACCGCCCACCGCCCACCTCCCACCGCCCACCGCCCACCGCCCACCGCCCACTGCCCACTGCCCACTGCCCACCGCCCACCGTCCCAACACCGTCACGACACCGCCCCGCCACCACCCACCACCCACCGTCCACGCCCACCGCCCACCGCCCACCGCCTACCGCCCACCGCCCACCGCCCACCGCCCACCGCCCACGCCCATGCCCACGCCCACGCCCACGCCCACGCCCACCGCCCACACCCACTGCCCACGCCCACCACCCACCGCCCACCGCCCACTGCACACCGCCCACTGCCCACCGCCCACCGCCCACGCCCACCACCCACCGCCCCAACACCGCCCCGACACCGCCCCGACACCACCCACCGCCCACCTCCCACCGCCCACCTCCCACCGCCCACCGCCCACCGCCCACCGCCCACCGCCCACCGCACACCGCCCACCGCCCACCGCCCACCGCCCACCGTCCACCGCCCACCGCCCACCGCCCACCGCCCACCGCCCACCGCCCACCGCCCACCGCCCACCGCCCACCGCCCATCGCCCACCGCCCACCGCCCACCGCCCACCGCCCACCGCCCACCGCCCACCGCCCACCGCCCACCGCCCACCGCCCACCGCCCACCGCCCACCGCCCACCGCCCACCGCCCGCCGCCCGCCGCCCACCGCCCACCGCCCACCGCCCACCGCCCACCGCCCACCGCCCACCGCCCACCGCCCACCGCCCACCGCCCACCGCCCACCGCCCACTGCCCACCGCCCACGCCCACGCCCACTGCCCACGCCCATCGCCCATCGCCCATCGCCCACCGCCCACCGCCCACCGCCCACTGCCCACTGCCCACCGCCCACTGCCTACCGCCCACCGCCCACCGCCCACCGCCCACCGCCCACCGCCCACCACCCACCACCCACCGCCTACCGCCCACAGCCCACCGCCCACCGCCCACCGCCCACCGCCCACCGCCCACCGCCCACCACCCACCGCCTACCGCCCACAGCCCACCGCCCACCGCACACGCCCACCGCCCACCACCCACCGCCCCAACACCGCCCCGACACCACCCCTACACCACCCACCGCCCACCGCCCACCGCCCACCGCCCACCGCCCACCGCCCACCGCCCACCGCCCACCGCCCACCGCCCACCGCCCACCGGCCACGCCAGCCTATGGCTCTGGTCAGGCCGGCGGCCAGCCAGTACACAGGCAACTGTGGTCTCTTGGATAGAGTGCTGGCGCCGCCTTGCGGCCGGCGATAGAACTGTATACGCACCGTCAGGTGACTAGAATGGAGTGTTTTTTTTTCAGATGTGCGTACAAAGCGATTGGGAGCGTCAACCAATCAGCGACGGTTACTGGTCGTCGCTGATTGGTGGACGCTTCTGATGATATTCCAATGAACATCGACAATAAACTACGGTAATTAGATATCTACCGACTCCAGAAAAATGGGGCTGCTTCAGGATTTGTCCTCTCATTCCAAAGACCATTGACGACGATATGAAAGTATAGTCTACCAAATTCAAATGAAGTTATCTAATGAATATAAGGTTTTAACTGAAATAAATAGGGTTGGGATGCACACTAGCAATTAAATTACCCAACTTAGTATTCGTTTTATTGTAATTTGTGGCAATAAGCAAACACATTTATTAGAGTTCATGGACACATTGACTTCTCTTATCATCTATCGACATTGTTAGAGGTGGCTGTTATCCTCCAGAGAGACGAGGTATGATGTTTAGTTAGATCCTTTTCATACAACATATAACGTTGTTTGATTTGTGTTCCTCCATTGTGGTACATTTATCCTCCTGCACTTGCGTCCGCCACATATGTTTATTATTTGTAAACTTGTTATTGTTTTAAAATAACTTCATAGTAGAGCCGCCACTTTAAATCTATGTACCCGTTAACAGTAGTATAAGTTGCCTATACTGGCTTCCTTTAGTATTTCTTTTAACTTCGACTGGGCACTTCTTGACCATAAAAGTGCTCACCAAATAAAGCTGATTTTGTTTCCAACTTGGGGTTCATAACTGGAAAATGCCCTTTCAGCATGAGAATCCTCCGTCCATGAGAATCCTCCTCCGTTTTCATTTCAGTTTGATTTGTCTCATGCGCCACTATTGAAACACATCCGCTAGCGCTTTCGCCGCTTCTGCGATTTTCCACTAGCAGAAATAGCCTCTCCGCAAAGGGTCCACGGTTCCTATCATGACGTATTCCCATTCTGGCTTTTCATTGGCTGACGCCTGGTTGCCATGGAGAGCGAAAGCGCTACTAACGCTACTAGTGGCCGCTAGCGTGTGTCCGAACAACGCTCTGGTTGAGGTCCTGGGCAGGTTGAGGCAGTGTTCACCCCCATTATTGTATTGTAACAACACCTAAAATTTAGCCATGAATTTCGACTAGGCAATAATAACTTGAGATCACACAGAACCTGGGTACGAAGAATATATCGGGCCTTGGAATAGATGACAATTGAAAGTAAACGAAAAAAACACCAGCAAATCTTAGCTCACGCACCTCAGCCTTCGTGATGGAAATGGCGACGACGGAAATGGCGCACGAAATTGTGAAACGGATGCCGATACATACGGTTTACCTGGTGCTCATCGCTCTTTAAATGCATTTTACAAATATTTCTAATCCACTTTTTTATAATTGCTTGGTAACATTTGAGAGCTATTTGGACACAAATACATGAAGTATTCCTGAACCTTTCTACATAAGCCTAGTATTTCTACTGGGACAGTTATTATGATTTTTCCACGTGATTTTCTTCCTGTTATGAGTATGCTTGGAAGGTAAATAAGACATTTTTTAATCCACTTTCAGCCATGTAAATGGTCTAGTTATAAAGGGATTTAAAGGAGATTTTCAAAACTGGTTTATATGGCCAAAACTACCCAGGCTAAGGTATTGCATCAGCGTGATTTGTTTTGTACAATGGTGATTACGTCTGGAGAAGTCATCACTTGGAATGCAGATTGGTATATTTTGAAGTCTACATTCTGGGAAAAGTATGACATTTTTGGAATCACTAGGAATTTTTGAGTTCAGCAAAATCCATGAATCTATCTACGAAGATGTGTATTTTGTCAGGATTCTGGGATGCTTCTCAGTTGCCCACAGGTGACTGGTGTATACCTTAATTTCAATAAGGAAGTCCTAAATAAAATAGGTAAATTATTTTGTATATGAAAGCGCAAAATAAAGCTAGTCACGAAGTTTGATGAAAATCTGTACAGTAATCATTTAATACAAATATTAAAATCAGTTGGCGAAACGTGAACCCATAGGGCCCATGTTGAAGGAAATTATCTGCGCTACCTAGTATATTATCTACCGTGAGTCGGACGAGAGCGGGCGTGAGGTGTGGTTGTGTTTCGCCCGCCCGCTGCGCTCGCCATCCACACCCACACCCAATTGAAGGCTATATAAATTGCAGACCATATAAATTAAAGGCCAAATACACACCCCCGCCTAGTCCTCTATTATAAAAGCAGTAGTGTCTACTCGCTTCAACACTAGCCTATCGTCGACTTTCTTCAACACTACACCTATGGATGCTGACGCCGCTTGCCTCACCTGTTGTCTTATGGCAGAATCTTAATAGCTCAGCGATTAAGGCACGCAGATCGTCGTGACAAAAACCAATCAACGCAAGAGGTGGCACGCATTCTGAAACTGTGGGTCCCATCACCGTCGGTTGGGTCGTTTGTACGTGACGCCGCGTGCAAAAACGGCCGATTCCTCCATTGACAATGCACTAATTTAGCGAAAACGCCGCGTACGAAATTATCGGTCAAACATTGTTGCATACCTGGCTGATATTTCGGCAACTACAAGTCGCACCGACAAGCCGAAAACACAGATGTGCAGAGGAAGAAGCGGAACACAATATCCACTGTCGGTCCATCTGTGGTGCGTTGCATGTGCAAAGTTAATCGCTAAAAAGCTGCAATTTAGGTTATCAAGTTTTCACGATTAAAATCAGTGCTCGGAACCAATGGGACGTGAAGTGATGAAACTTTGCCAATATGTAGGCCTATGCACCGTCTCTAAAATGCATGTAAAAATTAACGTTCTAAAGAAATATTTAAGTGCTAAAATCCGCCTGTAACATACCCATTGCCAATGTTTTACAACGTCAATTATGCAAACCGCCGTACCGTCAAAAAACAATGTGTTCTAAGCGATAAAAATCACATGGCCGGAAAGTACATTATAAATCATCAAAATCATCAAAACCCACCCAAAATGTATTCTTATATACAAACATGTAGCTTACAATGACAGGTTCCCTAAAACTATGTCGCGCCGGTCCAAATCACTCCCGACCGGAGAATGAGTATGGGTTACTATGGAGATCGCCGCTGCCTGTATCCCGCTACTGTATCGAAAATAAGCCTTGGCTACCATCAGCCGATCTAGCTTAGTGCTAGGGCGTCAGACTTTGACGCAGAGGGGCCCGGTTCGAATCCCGAAGCGAAGTGCTTTTTCGACACGAACGAATCTTAGGCCGACCTGATCGGATTGAATTGGACGCGCCCGACACCGCCCCGACACCACCCCGACACCGCCCCGACACCGCCCACCGCCCACGCCCCCTGCCCACGCCCCACTGCCCACTGCCCACTGTCCACTGCCCACTGCCCACTGCACACTGCCCACTGCCCACTGCCCACTGCCCACGGCCCACCGCCCACCGCCCACCGCCCACAGCCCACCGCCCACCGCCCACCGCCCACCGCCCACCGCCCACCGCCCACCGCCCACCGCCCACCGCCCACCGCCCACCGCCCACCGCCCACCGCCCACCGCCCACCGCCCACCGCCCACCGCCCACCGACCACCGCCCACCGCCCACCGCCCACCGCCCACCGCCCACCGCAAACCGCCCACCGCCCACCGCCCACCGCCCACCGCCCACCGCCCACCGCCCACCGCCCACCGCCCACCGCCCACCGCCCACCGCCCACCGCCCACCGCCCACCGCCCACGCCCATCGCCTGCTAAAGTGGGCAAAATTCAAGAAAGGGGAAAGGAGTATGGGGACTAATTTTGAATGTCAGCTACGCAACGGCATGCAAGTATCTTAAAGGGATTATACGGGTTTCCGTCCTGAAAGTAAATGCACTCTTTTGCAGTTGTATGAGCGTTAAACACGTTTAAGACATATAACAGGGACCTCAATGCTCATTTAGTCCATTATTTCAGAAATTATCAGCGTTAAAACTTGGGCGTTTTTCGAGACTAGTATCAGATAACGAGTACTTGATCGGCACTACTGTCCACCACTTTTATCTTAAGATCAATTTTAGAGTTTTTAATTATCTGCAAGTCCTACACTGGATCACAATATTATTATGCAATTCAAAACTGACGGGACTTTGTACTACTACACACTGTTCGTTGAGGTTTTGTGTTGTTGTGGTTTTCTTTTCTCTGGCCTTTAGCGTGAGAATTCGGTGGTGACGTATTAATTTTTTGGCATGAAAATTCATGAAAAATATAGAATTTTATGGGAAAACTAGGTAACTGCTGGTGTCGTTGGAACAAAACAAGTTTATTTTCTTTCAAATATTGCTTATCTTACCGGAAATATGCCATACGTGAGGTGTTTTTATTAGCATAAAAGAGATGACTGGCTCTGCCTCAGCCGGTCCTGCAGAAAATACGCGGTGGCATCACCGCGCACTTTGGAATGTCTTTACGTGCAGAAGAGGTAATTTCCAGAAAAATGTGGCTACCGTGGGACTTCTACCACCTTTATAAGTACGTTTTACTATGTAACTCAATTATTCTGGGAAAAACCCGTATAATCCCTTTAACCCGCGCACTGCAGGGAGGTTATTTCCGCCCCCCCCCCCCCCCCCCCCCTCAGGTTTTTAAAAGATAGCGAAAAAACGGCGGCGCGCAGCGCCGCCGAGTTTCCGCACACCTGTCAGGACATCAATTTCACACACTTCGAAGAGAAATAAAATATAGGGTCATCTCAGGTCAGGTCACCAGACCAGGTCAAGTGACCCCACCTCCAAAAATGTTTGCAGTTGTGCCAAAGCCAGAGTTTTTCACCGATCAGTTTGAAAATTACAGGATGTCATGAGGGCATACGTACTTACAATTCGTTTATCTCGGAATGTTGATATCGGTGACCTAAGGTCAGGTCAATTTCGTAACCTCCCCATAATATGTCAATGGGGAAATATACAAATGCTAAGGATATGCATGATATTAGTCCAATTACTTCTGGATCATGTTATTATAGGATATTCTTGATGATCCAAGTGTAAGTTTTGTTCAGTGACCCCTACTGGGTCATTTAAGGTCAAGCGAGGTCACCATCACTTTTTTTGTCAATAACTCCCGACATAATGAAGATAGAGAAGTAAAACAGACATCAATGTGTTTTTCTCGTCAAGACACGTCTTCCCATATGCAACATGCCCCACTTGGGTCACCACTTTACCTTGACCTGAGGTCAAAATTTTAAGTTAACTTAACAATGTCACATGTATATCAATCAAAGCGCCTTGAAAAGATAAACACAATGACGTAAACAGTTTTTCGTTATCTTTGTTATATAAAAAGTTAATAGCGAAAAGATTTTGCAAAAAAAAACGTCACTTTTTTACCTCTGGAGCCTCAAATGTTGACCTGAGATCAAATTTGAGGCAACCTTACCGATTGCAAATTTCACTGGCTGGCGTTTGATTTTTTCCGTTTGTTTCTAACTAGCATAGTTTCTGAGATATATGGTAATTTCTGGAGCGATGTCCTAAAACAGGAGAAAAAAAAACTGGAAAATTTTACCTTTGATGACCTCTGGTGACCTCAATTTTGACCTGACCTAAAACAATAACGAAATACTTTCGATAGAAAATGTATCAAGCTATCAAATGCTGTTTTCCGCTTCTCGCTACATAGCGTAGTTTTCGAGATCTCAGGGGGGTGGAAATCAACCCCCCTGCAGTTCGTGTTCGGCGCAAAGCCCCTGCAGTGCGCGGGTTAACACTATATAGTCAATGGACCCAAGTACGGCATGCCGAAGTCACACGCACCGGCCCAAATACGCATCTACGGCATCTTTGCCGTAGATGCGTACTTGCGCATTCACGGCACTTGGTAAGATTGGGCCCTGGGCCCAGGGCCCAATCTTACCAAATCCCGTAAATGCGAAAGTACGGCATGCCGTGAATGGAGTGCTCAGAATCAGCCCCCACCAGTAATGGTTGGCAGCACTCGGGCGTTTGGGCATTCAAAACCTACTACACTATAGGGTTCCCATGTTAAATCGCTGATTTTCAGACGAGGCTGGCTCATAACCTATGGTATATATTTAAAATCCGACTTCGGGAGCAGATAGCTACAAGCCTAGGCTACAACGTTTTTATTTACGTTTTTATTTTTTCGATATTCTGGGCATAGAAGGGTTAAAAGGGCTTGGGGGTTGAAAAACGTCGGAACGACCGCTGACCGCTTCCAAATACTACTACTGGTACTGAATTATACACTAATTCGACTACTACTTCGTAGGGTATTAATAATGACCGCTTCCAAATGCTACTACAGGTACTGAAATATACACTACTTCGACTACTACTTCGTGTATTTGCGGGAGTTGAATTCAATAAATACAGATTTAATCTATGGAAATACAAGTTATTGAAAGCAAACAATGCCTTTAATTTATAATAGACAAAACAATTCCCGGCAAAATTATATTTTGTCTAATTCATTTGGGCGTTACATTTCTTACTGTTCTACCCGTTGTTCTATTACCCTGCTCAGAATGCCGCACTTATGCAACCACGGCGTTTGGTTGGCCCAAGCTGATTGTCGAGATTGCTCAGTCGGGAGAACGCTAGGCTGAAGATCGAGATGTCCCGGTTCGATCCCTGGTTCCAAAGCTTTTGCAGGCCAGCGCACCAATATGCCGTACTACAGCATAATGCATTGGTAAGATTGGTTGCGATAACGGCACTTGGTAAGATTGGGACAGGCCCCAATCTTACCAAGTGCCCGTACAAAAGATACACTTGTGTCCATTCCGGTGCACAGCTGGAGTCTGAGCGTTAGGATTCTTCGGATAGCTTTCTGTTCCAATTACTTTCGGCGCTCCCCAGTACTTACAGAAGTTAAACGCTTGAAATACGCTGCTGTTAGCTTCCAAGTGATTTTGAGCAAATGTGTGTACTCTCATACAGAATGCTACTAGAACTAACTAAAACGCGAAAGACATTCTTTGGTTTGTAAAGCTGAATTCCAAAGATACACTTGTGCACAATGGTGAGAAGACACTTGTGCACAATGGTGAGAAGTGCGGACCTACACAATGGTGAGAAGACGTGTTGAAATGGCGCATCACAATGGTGAGAAGACGTGTTGCATTTGAGCCACCGCCTAGCCACGAAATTCTCATTTTTGTCCAGTCTGCATTTCGGAACATAGTGCGTGCGATTAGAGCGTCACAGCGCTCCGGCGCGGCCACAATAACATGCAGCTATTCAAGGTGCATGCAGCTGTACTTAATATTTGGCCGACATCCATTGCGTCTGGCCACATGTGCCGAGGTATGACGATGTCATGCACACATTTCTCAAAATGAATCGTGGTATCGCAATATAATATTTGCTTATTATTTGCGTCAACGAGTTAAAGTCGGTTGATGTTGAAAATAAGCACGAGAATTGCCAACAAGTTGACGAAAAGCAATTCTTCAAAATATTAATAGAAATGCACTGCTGTTAAAAATGAGATTAAATGCTCGGCCTCGGCTGCAACACGTCAGAAATGCTGAAGCTCGTCCATTTCGTTCAGTGATGTGGCAAATTAGGTTGGCACGTGCAGGTGTTTGTCTGGTGGTCGTACGTACTAAGTCGTACTTGTAGTGAAAAACGTGATTATCAATTGAAACATATGTCCAGTATATTTCACAGAACACAGAACACTCTAAAAAAAAACACCGGAAGGCTCACACGCAAGTAAATAATACTCTGTCAATTATCTGGAAATTTATGAAACACATTAATAAATATTGCGATTGATCCATACTGTTGATTATGTAATTTCAATTATTATTTCACTGATAGAAACGGTGCATAAATAAAATTGTATTGTATGTGCCTTAATCAAGACGTTTGGAGTGTTAGTGCACAATAAGCACATATCAGACATGACATAACATCTGCGATCTGAGCTAGGCCAATATACGGCTAGCAAAACCGTGCTTGTTGAGGGGGAAAGACCAGTTCACATATAAAGTGAGCGATTATGCATTCAGGGCGTCACTGCTGCGTCTTGTAGCTGATCTTGTAGCTGGTCCTGTAGCTGGTCTTGTAGCTGGTCCTGTAGCTGGTCTTGTAGCTGATCTTGTAGCTGGTCCTGTAGCTGATCTTGTAGCTGGTCCTGTAGCTGGTCTTGTAGCTGGTCCTGTAGCTGGTCTTGTAGCTGGTCTTGTAGCTGGTGTTATTCGGTTATCGGAGGCACGCCTGCCGAGGGTCGTCCCACCACTCCACCACTCCACCACTCCCTGCCCACTGTCTCACTGTCTCACTGTCTCTCAGCGCACTGCCCAGCCGGCCGCTCACACTGCAGTAGGGCAGCGGCTCACACTGCTCAGTAGGGCAGCGGCACACACTGCTCAGTAGGGCAGCGGCTCACACTGCTCAGTAGGGCAGCGGCACACACTGCTCAGTAGGGCAGCGGCACACACTGCTCAGTAGGGCAGCGGCTCACACTGCTCAGTAGGGCAGCGGCTCACACTGCTCAGTAGGGCAGCGGCTCACACTGCTCAGTAGGGCAGCGGCACGTGCTGCTGCCGGTAGTGGAAGTGGTTGCTCTGCACGGGCACGTGGCGCACGCGGGGCACGGGCACCTGCACGGGCACGGGCCTGATGCGCGGCACGGGCACAGGCACCGGGATCGGGTCTATGACGGGCACCGGATGGGGCACGTTCCTGACCAGGGTGCGATGGATGGGCACGTCTACAGGCACGTTCTGCACCACAGGATAGGGCACCGCATGCGGCACCGGGTACCGCCGTTCGTGCACGTACGGCCTGAAAACACACACACACACACACACACACCAGTCACCCGGCACGGTCAGAACTGAACGTGTCCACCGGCCTGCGAAACAACAGTCACCCGGCACGGTCAGAACTGACTTGGTTGATATACTCGCCAAATGCATACAATTATTATGTTCGGTATGTATGAGATAGCAGTCATTCAATGCTTATTATAGCATGGATCAAACAAATCCTACGAAACTTTAATTTAAGTTTTGGAATAATACTGATAAATCAAATTGTTCCCATGGAACTGCAAACATCTTTGACATTGCCAGCTTTGCTTGAGACGGAGTCGAGCGTGTGCCACCTGCCGCCACGAACTATGTGCCCGGTCTGAGTTTTTGACACAGATATTGATCATTCGGAGACGCATTGAGCTGCTTCCTGGGAGCCGTCTGTACAGCCTCCTCCTCCCACGCTGTGTGTGAGAGAATCCTGGTGTACTTACCCGGGGTTGTAGGGTCCGTGATGGCCGTGATGGCCGTGATGGCCGTATTGGCCGTAGAAGGCCTGGGCGCAGCCGGCAGCCGCCATAACCGTGACCAGCACAGGCTGCAGGGGAAGGACGTTCATTTCAGTTAAAGTGCATTGTACACACATGACGGCGCGGTACTGCACGCACTTCCTGGCAAGCAATAAATTAAATGACAAATAAAAGCAATAAATAAAATAAAATGACCAACTACTGCCGTTTTTATCCCGATGCATGTTCTTTTTGCTGTTTTTTTACTGTGTGCTTGACGCTATTCCTGAAAAGCCATGTTGCATGGACGGATTATAGAACCAATACATACATGCATACAAATGATGCGGCCCACCGTATAGCCAACGTTAGCTCTGCGCCTGCAAACTATTCATTTAAATCGATTGTTGTTAAAAGCGACTAGTGTGTGTCAGACCTTAGTGACGACTGTTTGGAACTCCACACAATATTATTATTGCAATTACGATAAATATGCTATGTTATATTAAAATTGAAATATCCAAGGTACTCCAGGTTACCTTGGTCATAGTTGGTAATTAAAAGGGTCATAACTTGGTAATAGTTCGGCCAGTCAAATACACCACTAGACATCACACAGTTATGGGCCAAGCCGAGTGCGTTGTGCGGCGTGTCCTTACCAGCAGCTTCATGGTGAGCCGGTGAGAGCTGTGAGACTGAGTCGGCACCCCGCTGGCTGGCTGACTGGCCACTCCAGTCGCCGCACTGCCTTTATAGCCCGGCAGGCTGGCCGGACAGCCAAGTGCAAGGCCGCGCTCCCACGGACCGTCCTGGACGACCCGGCACCGGACCGGGCGGCGTCGCCATGGCGGATGTGTCCAGTTTTCCCGCCGGCGCGGCGGTCTGATGGCTGGACGGCCAGACAGACCCGGCGGTCTGATGGACGGACGGCCAGACAGACCCGGCGGTCTGATGGCTGGACGGCCAGACAGACCCGGCGGTCTGATGGCTGGACGGCCAGACAGGCCCGGAGGTCTGATGGCTGGACGGCCAGACAGACCCTACAGTCTGATGGCTGGACGGCCAGACAGACCCGGCGGTCTGATGACTGGACGGCCAGACAGACCCGGCGGTCTGATGACTGGACGGCCAGACAGACCCGGCGGTCTGATGACTGGACGGCCAGACAGACCCTACAGTCTGATGGCTGGACGGCCAGAAACGTAGGGAGGTAATTCTTTCACCACAACCCATTTTGAGATCTACTCTACAAATCTGCTATCTCAGTCCGAAACTCCATGTTAAAGGTGAACTATTCCTTTTAGAACCAGAGAAAATACAAATGCAAAGTCGCGGCACTCTCTGCTAAGAAATGGTAATAAACTGAAAAAGCAAACAAAAATAGCAGGCAGGGGAAAGTGAATTTGTTAGGTAATTAGTTGGGAAAAATTGCATATAAGAGAAAGCTCAAGTAGCCACTGCTGTAAATAGCAAATGACAGAGACTACTGTTTTTTTCTCTCCAAAGTCTCTTGAAGGAGTCAGGGCTCCCGTTGAGAAGGTGTCAGACACCATTTTGTAGAGTCTGACTCTTTTTTACGCCGTTTTGTAGTGTTCGATACCCTAAGGAGGTGTTGCAAAACACCCCTCTGGGACGGACTTCTTGACGGTGTCATTTTTTTGCAGTGTAGGTACCTAAGTAGTTACTTCCTACCTAGACACCTTGACCTTGATCTCTGAAGGAGTGTATTGCACTTACCATGCCCGTTTCTTTTTTTAGAGAAAAAAAATAGCAATGTGCCCTGTCCTTTTGTAGGTGGCATGGTCAAACTTGAACTGTGGTGGTAAGCAAACTTTGATTTTCCGGATGGCTGGAGGTCCAATTTACACTGTTGACCTGGGCGGCATGGAAGGTGAAACGGGTGAATCCACGTAGAGGCAAGACCAGTGCCAAGGTCAGGGCCAGTCAGGCCTCATGGCCAACACCGCCAACGCTTAAATGAATTTGTTTGTAAACAGAGCGTGGTTATTGTCTTTCCATGCGCGTCCAAATGCTTCCAAACAGGACAAATTGACTACCGATGCCAGAATGGTTCTTTTCTTGTTTCTTTTTGTCACCGAGAGGGGACGGGAGATTACGGATGCCCGTAATTTCATAGTTTACAACTGGGTGGGAAAATTCTCGCCACAGGGTGGGAATTTTGAAGCACTGGGTGGGCATTTGCCCACCTAGTACCTTAGTTACGGCCTTCGGGAGGCCCTGCGATAGTGGGCATATTGATCATCCAGCACGATAGTGGGCATATTGATCATCCAACACGATAGTGGGCATATTGATCATCCAACACGATAGTGGGCATATTGATCATCCAACACAATAGTGGGCATATTGATCATCCAACACGATAGTGGGCATATTGATCATCCAACACGATAGTGGGCATATTGATCATCCAACACGATAGTGGGCATATTGATCATCCAACACGATAGTGGGCATATTGATCATCCAACACGATAGTGGGCGTATTTGTCATCAGTTTTCAGCAAGATAGTTATCAAATTTTTCAAACGGGGTCAATGTGCCCGGCTGATGAAGATGGCGCGCCGGGTCTGCTGGGGTCTGTCTTGTTGGAGGCGGCTCGCCGGCTGGCTGGGGGCGTCGTGCCTAGCTGGATGAAGTTGGTGTGCCCTGGCTGGATACGACCGTCTGGCCGTGATGTGGGGTGGGAGGGGGTGGGGATGGACTGTTCAGTTATGCCCCTGATTGTGATGTGATGAAGCTGGAATGGCTGTAGTATGCTTATTGCGCCTTGTTTTTGTATTTCTCTTAGTTAATACAGGCACTGTGAAACCTTCATCTAATCATTAACAATAACGGTCCGCATTCTAACATGACTAACAAGTGAATCTTTATTCCACCAAACCTGTTGGACAGTGTCATTCATAGCTATGCGGTGTTTTTCTAATTTTTATTTTTATCTTTTGTTGAAGTGCCAACCTCCATGGTCAGGTAATACACTACCGGTCTGACTCCGGACAAGCTAAAGCGAGGCCACACAAATGTATCTTGTATTACATTATTCTCCCAATATATTTACTAACTCCAATATTTATGTTGATACATCGAAGATCGGCTGATGAGATGAACATCGTAATCATAGAAGTTGACGTCACTTAGCCATATCACTCAAATAAGTTGCCGGGTTACCAACAATAATCATCAATGCTATCCATTTGTACGGTTGTACGGAAATGCTTGACAACCATTTAAAATACCTCCAGGCCGTTTGAGCCCCTACTGGCTACTGCTGTATATGCTTTGCCGCACCACTGCGACACAAATGGGCAGTGGGCACAATCATGTTTAGAAGCAGCTGCAGCTAGCATTACGTTGTTCTGCCTTCCAATAGTCACATCAATCTATATTGCATGTTTAGAAGCAGCTGCAGCTAGCAGGACGGTGTTCTGCCTTCCAACAGTCACATCAATCTATACTGCATGTTTAGAAGCAGCTGCAGCTAGCAGGACGGTGTAGCTGCAGCTAGCAGGACGGAATTCTGCCTTCCAACAGTCACATCAATCTATACTGCATGTTTAGAAGCAGCTGCAGCTAGCAGGACGGTGTAGCTGCAGCTAGCAGGACGGTGTTCTGCCTTCCAACAGACACATCAATCTATACTGCATGTTTAGAAGCAGCTGCAGCTAGCAGGACGGTGTTCTGCCTTCCAACAGTCACATCAATCTATACTGCATGTTTAGAAGCAGCTGCAGCTAGCAGGACGGTGTTCTGCCTTCCAACAGTCACATCAATCTATACTGCATGTTTAGAAGCAGCTGCAGCTAGCAGGACGGTGTAGCTGCAGCTAGCAGGACGGAATTCTGCCTTCCAACAGTCACATCAATCTATACTGCATGTTTAGAAGCCGCTGCAGCTAGCAGGACGGTGTTCTGCCTTCCAACAGTCACATCAATCTATACTGCATGTTTAGAAGCAGCTGCAGCTAGCAGGACGGTGTTCTGCCTTCCAACAGTCACATCAATCTATACTGCATGTTTAGAAGCAGCTGCAGCTAGCAGGACGGTGTTCTGCCTTCCAACAGTCACATCAATCTATACTGCATGTTTAGAAGCAGCTGCAGCTAGCAGGACGGTGTTCTGCCTTCCAACAGTCACATCAATCTATACTGCATGTTTAGAAGCAGCTGCAGCTAGCAGGACGGTGTAGCTGCAGCTAGCAGGACGGTGTTCTGCCTTCCAACAGTCACATCAATCTATACTGCATGTTTGAATCGGATGACCGCGGTTTACGGCTAGTGTGTTACGACAAGCTCCCTTCTACCTTTGCAGGACACCTGACCTGAGGTCACACCAAGCCAGTCAGGTCAGTCAGGTCAGTCACAGTCAGGGCACACCAAGCCAGTCAGGTCAGTCAGGTCAGTCACAGTCAGGTCACACCAAGCCAGTCAGGTCAGTCAGGTCAGTCACAGTCAGGTCACACCAAGCCAAGGCAGCAATAAAGTAAAGCACAGTAACCTTGCAATAAAGCACAGTAACCTTGCAATAAAGCACAGTAACGTTGCAATAAAGCACAGTAACCTTGCAATAAAGCACAGTAACCTTGCAATAAAGCACAGTATCCTTGCAATAAAGCACAGTAACCTTGCAATAAAGCACAGTAACCTTGCAATAAAGCACAGTAGCCTTGCAATAAAGATAAGTCAAACTGGTTATGTAACTCTTGACAGTCGATTTAAAGTTAAAAAATAAGTTCAATACACATCATAGATTTGGCGTGATTCGAATTGAGTACCTCACCTCAGCAAAGACCATTTGTTTTTCATATTGGTTGCAAATATGTTTGATATTCGTCACTTGTCATTTATTGCCCCGAAGCGGTATATACGAGTACTTTGTTTCTGCAAGCTATTAGTTGATTTAGCTGGAGGGAAATTTCCTGAACAACATAAGACAGACCATTTACCCGCCGCGTTTGTGTAACGGCATCAAAAGAAAGGGGGCCGCCCCCGAGTTCTTCTACAGCGCCACCCCATTCATGATCGTGGGAAAGGCTATCTAATGAGCTGCAGACCATTCAGCTGTCTGTTGTGAGGCGTGTGATTTCAGGCACAGATTACCGTGAGACGCGAGGCACATGCACACAACCGTCGGTGACGTCATACATGTGCTCAACGGTAGCGGAATACGTCGCAAAAGCACGAGGGAGTGCTCAGTGCCGAAATAGGGGTACAATAGCTTTGCCTAATACCTATGCACTGTTTTACAGTGGTAAAAAGTCAAGAAGATTGCCTGCCTGAACGCAGCGTGCTGGACATTGACCTGTCGATGGAACTACGGATATATCCCGGGCAGTCTCATTCCGGACAATCTCATCCCGGACAGTCTCATCCCGGGCAGTCTCATCCCGGACAGTCTCATCCCGGACAGTCTCATCCCGGGCAGTCTCATCCCGGACAGTCTCATCCCGGACAGTCTCATCCCGGACAGTCTCATCCCAGGCAGTCTCATCCCGGACAGTCTCATCCCGGACAGTCTCATCCCGGACAGTCTCATCCCGGACAGTCTCATCCCGGACAGTCTCATCCCGGGCAGTCTCATCCCGGACAGTCTCATCCCGGACAGTCTCATCCCGGACAGTCTCATCCCGGACAGTCTCATCCCGGACAGTCTCATCCCGGACAGTCTCATCCCGGGCAGTCTCATCCCGGACAGTCTCATCCCGGACAGTCTCATCCCGGACAGTCTCATCCCGGACAGTCTCATCCCGGACAGTCCATCCCGGACAGTCTCATCCCGGACAGTCTCATCCCGGACAGTCTCATCCCAGGCAGTCTCATCCCGGACAGTCTCATCCCGGACAGTCTCATCCCGGACAGTCTCATCCCGGGCAGTCTCATCCCGGACAGTCTCATCCCGGGCAGTCTCATCCCGGACAGTCTCATCCCGGACAGTCTCATCCCGGACAGTCTCATCCCGGACAGTCTCATCCCGGACAGTCTCATCCCGGGCAGTCTCATTCCGGACAATCTCATCCCGGACAGTCTCATCCCGGACAGTCTCATCCCGGACAGTCTCATCCCGGACAGTCTCATCCCGGACAGTCTCATCCCGGACAGTCTCATCCCGGACAGTCTCATCCCGGACAGTCTCATCCCGGGCAGTCTCATCCCGGACAGTCTCATCCCGGATAGTCTCATCCCGGACAGTCTCATCCCGGACAGTCTCATCCCGGACAGTCTCATCCCGGACAGTCTCATCCCGGACAGTCTCATCCCGGGCAGTCTCATCCCGGACAGTCTCATCCCGGACAGTCTCATCCCGGGCAGTCTCATCCCGGACAGTCTCATCCCGGACAGTCTCATCCCGGACAGTCTCATCCCGGACAGTCTCATCCCGGACAGTCTCATCCCGGACAGTCTCATCCCGGACAGTCTCATCCCGGGCAGTCTCATCCCGAACAGTCTCATCCCGGACAGTCTCATCCCGGACAGTCTCATCCCGGGCAGTCTCATCCCGGACAGTCTCATCCCGGACAGTCTCATCCTGGACAGTCTCATCCCGGACAGTCTCATCCCGGGCAGTCTCATCCCGGGTAGTCTCATCCCGGACAGTCTCATCCCGGACAGTCTCATCCCGGGCAGTCTCATCCCGGACAGTCTCATCCCGGGCAGTCTCATCCCGGACAGTCTCATCCCGGACAGTCTCATCCCGGACAGTCTCATCCCGGACAGTCTCATCCCGGACAGTCTCATCCCGGACAGTCTCATCCCGGGCAGTCTCATCCCGGGCAGTCTCATCCCGGACAGTCTCATCCCGGACAGTCTCATCCCGGACAGTCTCATCCCGGACAGTCTCATCCCGGGCAGTCTCATCCCGGGCAGTCTCATCCCGGACAGTCTCATCCCGGACAGTCTCATCCCGGACAGTCTCATCCCGGGCAGTCTCATCCCGGACAGTCTCATCCCGGACAGTCTCATCCCGGACAGTCTCATCCCGGGCAGTCTCATCCCGGACAGTCTCATCCCGGGCAGTCTCATCCCGGACAGTCTCATCCCGGACAGTCTCATCCCGGACAGTCTCATCCCGGGCAGTCTCATCCCGGGCAGTCTCATCCCGGACAGTCTCATCCCGGACAGTCTCATCCCGGGCAGTCTCATCCCGGACAGTCTCATCCCGGGCAGTCTCATCCCGGACAGTCTCATCCCGGACAGTCTCATCCCGGACAGTCTCATCCCGGACAGTCTCATCCCGGGCAGTCTCATCCCGGACAGTCTCATCCCGGGCAGTCTCATCCCGGACAGTCTCATCCCGGACAGTCTCATCCCGGACAGTCTCATCCCGGACAGTCTCATCCCGGACAGTCTCATCCCGGACAGTCTCATCCCGGACAGTCTCATCCCGGACAGTCTCATCCCGGGCAGTCTCATCCCGGACAGTCTCATCCCGGACAGTCTCATCCCGGACAGTCTCATCCCGGGCAGTCTCATCCCGGACAGTCTCATCCCGGACAGTCTCATCCCGGACAGTCTCATCCCGGGCAGTCTCATCCCGGACAGTCTCATCCCGGACAGTCTCATCCCGGACAGTCTCATCCCGGACAGTCTCATCCCGGACAGTCTCATCCCGGACAGTCTCATCCCGGGCAGTCTCATCCCGGACAGTCTCATCCTGGACAGTCTCATCCCAGACAGTCTCATCCCGGACAGTCTCATCCCGGACAGTCTCATCCCGGACAGTCTCATCCCGGACAGTCTCATCCTGGACAGTCTCATCCCGGACAGTCTCATCCCGGACAATCTCATCCCGGAAAGTCTCATCCCGGACAGTCTCATCCCGGACAGTCTCATCCCGGACAGTCTCATCCCGGACAGTCTCATCCCGGACAGTCTCATCCTGGACAGTCTCATCCCGGACAGTCTCATCCCGGACAGTCTCATCCCGGACAGTCTCATCCTGGACAGTCTCATCCCGGACAGTCTCAGAAAGCAGCACCAGGGGTGAGACTGGTGAGGGTGCTGGACATTGACTTGTCGATGTAGCTACGGATATATCCCGGACAGTCTCATCCCGGACAGTCTCATCCCGGACAGTCTCATCCCGGACAGTCTCAGAAAGCAGCACCAGGGGTGAGGGTGCTGGACATTGACTTGTCGATGTAGCTACGGATATATCCCGGACAGTCTCATCCCGGACAGTCTCATCCCGGACAGTCTCATCCCGGACAGTCTCATCCCGGACAGTCTCAGAAAGCAGCACCAGGGGTGAGGGTGCTGGACATTGACTTGTCGATGTAGCTACGGATATATCCCGGACAGTCTGAGAAAG
Organism: Chirona hameri; assembly: GCA_036785665.1. Lineage (NCBI taxonomy): Eukaryota > Metazoa > Arthropoda > Thecostraca > Balanomorpha > Balanidae > Chirona > Chirona hameri. The sequence goes on along the minus strand of JAXIVJ010012265.1, from coordinate 18,078 downwards.
CAGCTCCAGGGGTGGTAAAAGTGCTTTGAGTGGCTCCGACCAAAAGTGGCACATACAAAAATGACCCCAGCTCAGCTGGGGTCATTTGTTTACTTCACATGAATACCCTACCACCTGGCTGTATGCTCACATCATCCCTATATGTTAAAGGGATATTGCCACCTCCGGAGGATATCTAACTAGTGCGGACCCATTTCGGTGGATCGGGTTTGGGTCCGGGGCAAAACCGTATCCATTTGTTGGAACGTCACGAGGAGCGCCGACAAACACAATTGGACAAGAAAGGCATAGGAAAAGCAAATGCCCTCGATGGGATTCGAACCCGGAACTCCAGCAACAAATAAAGAATAGCAGCAGTTAGTCCTAACCACAATCTACCCACACAAACCAAATTTGGTGCGTCTAGCTCTCATAACTCCCGAGTAGTGGCCGACCGAATTGAGGAACCAGCGAAAAACGCTGCACGTGCCTGCCGCACGTGCTTTGGGGGCGCACCGTTGCCACCCTCCAAGGTCACCCCGCACCCATGAGGACTCCTCGCCCACCGATTTTGGCCGCGTTGAGTCCACTGGTATGGGCGGCACGGCTGGGTAAGCAGATTTTGCAGTGGCCACGTGGCGGCACGTGGCACGTGCCACGTGACACCGATCGAACAACAAACGGCACCATCATATGTCACTCGCTGAGCTCTATCGGTGCACCAAATTTGGTGCGGCTAGCGCAAAAAAAAATCTCGCAATCAGAGGACCCTTGCGATATCAGGTTAACCCCCTAAGGGTGGCAACGTGCCCCCCTCGAAGAAAATCAGCCAATATTGTTTTTCGGCACCCATGTGGACTACCCGTCCACCGAGTTTGGTCGCCCTGCGACCACTGGTATGGGCTGGGCAAGCAGATTTTGCAATGGCCACGTGGCGGCACGTGGCACGTGCCGCGTGGCACGGATTGAGCGGCGACCGGCATCATCATCTTTCACTCGTCGAGCTCTATCGGTGTACCAAATTTGGTGCGGCTAGCGCAAAAAAAAATCCGGCAATCAGAGGACCCCTGCGATATCAGATTAACCCCCCTAAGGGGGGGGGGGGTCACGTGCCCCCTCGAGAAAATCAGCCAATATTGTTTTTTGGCACCCATGTGGACTACCCGCCCACCGAGTTTGGTCGCCCTGTGTCCACTGGTATGGGCTGGGAAAGCAGATTTTGCCATGGTCACGTGGCGGCACGTGGCACGTGCCACGTGGTACCGATCGAGCGGCGACTGGCACCATCATATGTCACTCGCTGAGCTCTATCGGTGTACCAAATTTGGTGTCGCTACATCAAAATTTCCCGAAATCCGAGGACCCCACGCGTTAAAAGGTTTACCCCCCCTGGGGGTCGGCAACCCCAAAGGATCTTCCGCACCCATGTGGACTACCCGCCCACCGAATTTGGTCGCTCTGCGTCTACTGGTATGGGCGGCACGTGTTGGCAAATGGATTTTGCAATGACCCACGTGGCGGCACGTGCCACGTGCCACGTGGCACCGATCGACCGGCCACCGGCACCGGCACCTGGAGGCCGAACTGGCGCATCGAACGGTGCCACGCGAGTGTTGCTGTGCCTTTTCGTCAGCGAGCTGTGGGCAAACGCCTCAGACAGACAGACAAACATACATACATACAAAGTCACTACACCAATAGGCTGCCCCAGTATAAACCTCTGGTATTTGACTTCGTCAAAACCTACGGTTTTGATAAGCCCACGTGGCAGCACGTGGCACGTGCCACGTGGCACCGATCGAGCGGCGACCGGCACCATCATCTGTCACTCGCCAAGCTCTATCGGTGTACCAAATTTGGTGTCGCTACATCAAAATTTCCCGAAATCCGAGGACCCCCACGCGATAAAAGGTTTACCCCCTGGGGGCTTTTGTGTACCCCCCTCGGGGTCGGCAACCGCAAAGGATTTTCCGCACCCATGTGGACTACCCACCCACCGAGTTTGGTCGCCCTGCGTCCACACGTGTGGGCGGCACGTGTGGGCAAATGGATTTTGCAATGTCCCACGTGGCGGCACTTGCCACGTGCCACGTGGCACCGATCGACCGGTGACCAACACCGGCACCTGGAGGCCGAACTGGCGCATCGAACGGTGCCACGCGCGTGTTGCTGTGCCCCTTCGTCAGCGAGCTGTGGCCAAACGCCTCAGACAAACAAACAAACAGACATACAAAGTCACTACACAAATAGGCTGCTGCCCCAGTATAAACCTCCGGTATTGGACTTCGTCAAAACCTACGGTTTTGACTAGTGCGGACCCATTTCGGTGGATCGGGTTTGGGTCCGGGGCAAAACCGTAGCCATATATTTCACGAGGAGCGCCCACGTGGTGGCACGTGGCACGTGCCACGTGGCACCGATCGAGCTGCGACCGGCACCATCATCTGTCACTCGCCGAGCTCTATCGGTTACCCAAATTTGGTGTCGCTACATCAAAATTTCCCGAAATCCGAGGACCCCACGCGATAAAAGGTTTACCCCCCTGGGGGCTTTTGTTTACCCCTCTCGGGGTCGGCAACCCCACAGGATGTTCCGCACCCATATGGACTACCCACCCACCGAGTTTGGTCGCCCTGCGTCCACACGTGTGGGCGGCACGTGTGGGCAAATGGATTTTGCAATGTCCCACGTGGCGGCACTTGCCACGTGCCACGTGGCACCGATCGACCGGTGACCGGCACCGGCACCTGGGGGCCGAACTGGCGCATCGAACGGTGCCACGCGCGCGTTGCTGTGCCTCTTCGTCAGCGAGCTGTGGCCAAACGCCTCAGACAGACAAACAAACAGACAGACAGACCGACATACAAAGTCACTACACAAATAGGCTGCTGCCCCAGTATAAACCTCCGGTATTTGACTTTGTCAAAACCTACGGTTTTGACTAGTGCGGACCCATCTTTGTGATCGGGTTTGGGTCCGGGGCAAAACCGTAGCCATCATTTCACGAGGAAGCAGATTTGTCATGGCCACGTGGCGGCACGTGGCACGTGCCACGTGGCACCGACCGGCACCATCAACTGTCACTCGCCGAGCTCTATCGGTGTACCAAATTTGGAGTCGCTACATCAAAATTTCCCGAAATCCGAGGACCCCCACGCGATAACAGGTTTACCCCCTGGGGGCTTTCGATTGCCCCCCTCGGGGTCGGCAACCGCAAAGGATTTTCCGCACCCATATGGACTACCCGCCCACCGAATTTGGTCGCCCTGCGTCCACACGTGTGGGCGGCACGTGTGGGCAAATGGATTTTGCAATGTCCCACGTGGCGGCACGTACCACGTGCCACGTGGCACCAATCGACCGGCCACCGGCACCGGCACCTGGGGGCCGAACTGGCGCATCGGACGGTGCCACGCGCGTGTTGCTGTGCGTTTTCGTCAGCGAGCTGTGGCCAAACGCCTCAGACAAACAAACAGACAGACATACAAAGTCACTACACAAATAGGCTGCTGCCCCAGTATAAACCTCCGGTATTGGACTTCGTCAAAACCTACGGTTTTGTCTAGTGCGGACCCATCTTTGTGTGATCGGGTTTGGGTCCGGGGCAAACCCGTAGCCATACATTTCACGAGGAACGCCGACAAACATATTTGGAAAAGAAAAACATAGAAAAAGCAAATGCCGGCGATGGGATTCGAACCCGCGACTCCAGCGACAAATAAAGAACAGCAGCAGATAACCCTAACCACAATCTACCCACACATACCAAATTTGGTGCGTCTAGCTCTCATAACTCCCGAGTAGTGGCCGACCGAATTGAGGAGCCCGCTAAAAAAGTTGCACGTGCCTGCCGCACGTGCTTTGGGGGCGCCACCGTTGCCACCCACTAAGGTCACCCTGCACCCATGAGGACTACTAGCCCACCGATTTTGGTCGCGTTGAGTCCACTGGTATGGGCGACACGGCTGGGTAAGCAGATTTTGCAGTGGCCACGTGGCGGCACGTGGCACGTGCCACGTGCCACGTGGCACCGATCGAACAACAACCGGCACCATCATCTTTCACTCGTCGAGCTCTATCGGTGTACCAAATTTGGTGCGGCTAGCGCAAAAAAAAAATCCGGCAATCAGAGGACCCCTGGGATATCAGATTAACCCCCCCCCCCCCCTAGGAGAGGTCACGTGCCCCCTCGAGAAAATCAGCCAATACTGTTTTTTCGGCACCCATGTGGACTACCCGCCCACCAAGTTTGGTCTCCCTGTGTCCACTGGTATGGGCTGGGAAAGCAGATTTTGCCTTGGCCACGTGGCGGCACGTGGCACGTGCCACGTGCCACCTATCGAGCGGCGACCGGCACCATCATCTGTCACTCGTCGAGCTCTATCGGTGCACCAAATTTGGTGTCGCTACATCAAAATTTCCCGAAATCCGAGGACCCCACGTGATAAAAGGTTTACCCCCCTGGGGGCTTTTGTTTACCCCCTCGGAGTCGGCAACCCCAAAGGATGTTCCACACCCATGTGGACTATCCGCCCACCGAATTTGGTCGCCCTGCGTCCACCGGTATGGGCGGCACGTGTTGGCAAATGGATTTTGCAATGACCCACGTGGCGGCACGTGCCACGTGCCACGTGGCACCGATCGACCGGCCACCGGCACCGGCACCTGGGGGCCGAACTGGCGCATCGGACGGTGCCACGCGCGTGTTGCTGTGCCTCTTCGTCAACGAGTTGTGGCCAAACGCCTCAGACAGACAGACAGACAAACATACATACAGACAAAGTCACTACACCAACAGGCTGCCCAGTATAAACCTCCGGTATTTGACTTCGTCAAACCTAACGGTTTTGACTAGTGCGGACCATCTTTGTGATCGGGTTTGGGTCCGGGGCAAAACCGTAGCCATCATTTCACGAGGAAGCAGATTTTGCATGGCCACGTGGCGGCACGTGGCACGTGCCACGTGGCACCGACCGAGGCGGAGACCGGCACCATCATCTGTCACTCGCCGAGCTCTATCGGTTACCCAAATTTGGTGTCGCTACATCAAAATTTCCCGAAATCCGAGGACCCCACGCGATAAAAGGTTTACCCCCCTGGGGGCTTTTGTTTACCCCTCTCGGGGTCGGCATCCCCACAGGATGTTCCGCACCCATATGGACTACCCACCCACCGAGTTTGGTCGCCCTGCGTCCACACGTGTGGGCGGCACGTGTGGGCAAATGGATTTTGCAATGTCCCACGTGGCGGCACTTGCCACGTGCCACGTGGCACCGATCGACACGGTGACCAGCACCGGCACCTGGGGCCGAACTGGCGCATCGAACGGTGCCACGCGCGTGTTGCTGTGCCTCTTCGTCAGCGATCTGTGGCCAAACGCCTCAGACAAACAAACAGACAGACATACAAAGTCACTACACAAATAGGCTGCTGCTCCCAGTATAAGCCTCCGGTATTGGACTTCGTCAAAACCTACGGTTTTGACTAGTGCGGACCCATTTCGGTGGATCGGAGTTTGGTCCGGTGCAAAACCGTACGCCATCATTTCACGAGGAAGCAGATTTTGCATGGCCACGTGTCGGAACGTGGCACGTGCCACGTGGCACCGACGCGGCACCATCAACTGTCACTCGCCGAGCTCTATCGGTGTACCAAATTTGGTGTCGCTACATCAAAATTTCCCGAAATCCGAGGACCCCCACGCGATAAAAGGTTTACCCCCTGGGGACTTTCGTTTGCCCCCCTCGGGTTGGCAAACCGCAAAGGATTTTCCGCACCCATGTGACTACCCGCCCACCGAATTTGGTCGCCCTGCGTCCACACGTGTGGGCGGCACGTGTGGGCAAATGGATTTTGCAATGTCCCACGGGGCAGGCACGTACCACGTGCCCACGTGGCACCAATCGACCGGCCACCGGCACCGGCACCTGGGGGCCGAGCTGGCGCATCGGTACGGTGCCACGCGCGTGTAGCTGTGCCTCTTTGTTCAGCGAGCTGTGGCCAAACGCCTCAGACAGACAAACAGACAAACAGACAGGACATACAAAGTCACTACACCAATAGGCCTGCCCAGTATAAACCTTCTGGTATTTGACTTCGTCAAAACCTACGGTTTTGACTAGTGAAGACCATTTCGGTGGATCGGGGTTTGGGTCCGGGGCAAAACCGTAGCCATCATTCACGAGGAAAGCAGATTTTGCATATGGCCACGTGGCGGCACGTGCCACGTGGCACCGATCAAGCGAGCGACCGGCACCATCATCTGTCATTCGCTCGAACTCTATCGGTGTACCAAATTTGGTGTCGCTACATCAAAATTTCCCGAAATCCGAGGACCCCCACACGCGATAAAAGGTTTACACCCTGGGGGCTTTCGTTTGCCCCCCTCGGGTCGGCAACCGCAAAGGATTTTCCGGCACCCATGTGGACTACCCGCCCACCGAATTTGGTCGCCCTGCGTCCACACGTGTGGGCGGCACGTGTGGGCAAATGGATTTTGCAATGTCCCACGTGGCGGCACGTACTCACGTTCCACGTGGCACCAATCGACCGGACCACCGGCACCGGCACCTGGGGCCGAACTGGGCGCATCGGACGGTGCCACGCGCGTGTTGCTGTGCCTCTTCGTCAGCGAGCTGTGGCCAAACGCCTCAGACAAACAAACAGACAGACAAACATACAGACAGACAAAGTCACTACACAAATAGGCTGCTGCCCCAGTATAAACCTCTGGTATTTGACTTCGTCAAAACCTACGCTTTTTGACTAGTGCGGACCCATCTTTCGTGATCGGGTTTCGGTCCGGGGCAAAACCGTAGCCATCATTTCACGAGGAAGCAGATTTTGCATGGCCTACGTGGCGGCACGTGGCACTTGCCACGTGCACCGACCGAGCGGAGACCCGCACCATCATCCTGTCACTCGCCGAGCTCTATCGGTTACCCAAATTTGGTGTGTCGCTACATCAAAATTTCTCCTCGAAATCCGAGGACCCCACGCGATTAAAAGTTTACCCCCCCTGGGGGCTTTTGTTTACCCCTCTCGGGGTCGGCAACCCCACAGGATGTTCCGGACCCATATGGACTACCCACCCACCGAGTTTGGTCGCCTGCGTCCACACGTGTGGGCGGCACGTGTGGGGCAAATGGATTTTGCAATGTCCCACGTGGCGGCACTTGTCACGTGCCACGTGGCACCGATCGACCGGTCACCGGCACCGGCACCTGGGGGCCGAACTGGTGCATCGAACGGTGCCACGCGCGTGTTGCTGAGCCTCTTCGTCAGCGAGCTGTGGCCAAACGCTCAGACAAACAAACAGACAGACATACAAAGTCACTACACAAATAGGCTGCTGCCCCAGTATAAACCTCCGGTATTGGACTTCGTCAAAAACCTACGTGTTTGAAAAGCAACTTAAATGAATTGTGGGGATCAACCAATCGTGTATGCTCAAGCTCAAACTTACTCCTGCAGCCCTAAAGCAGGGTATCGGCAATTTATGTTGCATTTATTTCTGACTTCAAAACGTTGGTCCCGGCTGTGCACAGCAGGGCCTCCTCTACATGTAAACTGGGGGGACTGGCCCCCCCCCCCCCACCCCACCCCCAGTGAAGCCGCCAGCCCCCCCCCCCCCCAGCCCAGTCGAGACAACATCGCGTCAATGGGGGCCACCTATTTGCTATCAGATGTATATTTTATTTAAAAAAACGACATCGGAGGAGTAAATGAAGGTAAAATCTTAAATACACGCAAATTTAATAACGAGAGCGATACAATAAGTAAATAAAACTCAGATAATAATTTATGGCAAATATCGCTTCAGTTCGGCGCAAGAAAAGGCGACTTCTGACCAGTGTCTGTGACAATGACATAAGTGCTATTTGGTGGCAATCGGCCACAGTTGAAGATAAGTTTAATTCCTTTGCCAGGGACCGGGTTCAAATCCTTCGACGGGCCTCTGAAAGGTCGACCGGGCCCCCAATACCGCTCGGAACAGGGTGAGAGTTCCAATTATTGTCTTGGTTCCAAGAAAATGCAGTGCTTAGTCCACAATTAAACCAAACCAAAGAAGTAACTCTCGTATGTCCAGGGCACAGTCA
>JAXIVJ010012265.1:0-2500 GCA_036785665.1 Chirona hameri | reverse complement strand
GACTATGGCTGTCAGGTCGGACTATGGCTGGCAGTCGGACTATGGCTGTCAGGTCGGGATTATAGCTGTCAGGCGGATTATAGTGTCGGTCGGATTATAGCTGTCAGGTCGGAATTATAGCTGTCAGGTCGGATTTAGCTGTCAGGTCAGATTATAGCTGTCATGTCGGATTATAGCTGTCAGGTCGGATTAAAGCTGTCATATCGGACTATGGCTGTCAGGTCGGACTATGGCTGTCAGGTCGGACTATGGCTTGTCAGGTCGGATTATAGCTGTCATGTCGGATTATAGCTGTCATATCGGACTATGGCTGTCAGGTTGGACTTATGGCTGTCAGGTCGGATTATAGCTGTCAGGTCGGATTATAGCTGTCAGGGTCGGATTATAGCTATCAGATGAGACTATGGCTGTCAGGTCGGACTATGGCTGTCATATCGGACTATGGCTGTCAGGTCGGACTATGGCTGTCAGATCGGATGATAGCTGTCAGTCGGACATGGCTGTAGGTCGGACTATGGCTGTCAGGTCGGATTATAGCTGTCAGGTCGGACTATGGCTGCTCAGGTCGGACTATGACTGTCAGGTCGGAATATGGCTGTCAGGTTCGGAGATATGGCTGTCAGGTCGGATTATAGCTGTCAGGTCGGATTATAGCTGTCAGGTCGGATAAAGCTGTCATATCGGACTATGGCTGTCAGGTCGGACTATGGCTGTCAGATCGATTATAGGCTGTCAGGTCCGGACTATGGCTGTCAGGTCGGACTATGGCTGTCAGGTCCGATTATGGCTGTCAGGTCGGATTATAGCTGTCAGCTCGGATTATAGCTGCTGTCAGGTCGGATTATAGCTGTCAGGTCGGATTAAAGCTGTCATATCGGACTACTGGCTGTCAGGTCGGACTATGGCTGTCAGGTCGGACTATGGCTGTCAGATCGTATTATAGCTGTCAGATCGGATTAAGCTGTCAGGTCGGACTATGGCTGTCAGGTCGGACTGTGGCTGTCAGGTCGGACTATGGCTGTCAGGTCGGACTAAGCTGCCAGGTCGGATTATAGCTGTCAGGTCGGACTATGGCTGTCAGGTCGGACTATTGCTGGCAGGTCGGACTATGGCTGTCAGGTCGGATTATAGCTGTCAGGTCGTATTATAGCTGTCAGGTCGGATTATAGCTGTCATGTCGGACTTATAGCTGTCAGGTCGGATTATAGCTGTCAGGTCGGATTATAGCTGTCAGGTCAGATTATAGCTGTCATGTCGGATTATAACTGTCAGGTCGGATTAAAGTTGTCATATCGGACTATGGCTGCAGGTCGGACTATGGCTGTCAGGTCGGACTATGGCTGTCATGTCGATTATAGCTGTCAGTCGGATTATAGCTGTCAGGTCGGATTATAGCTGTCAGGTCGGACTAATGGCTGTCAGATCGGACTATGGCCGTCAGGTCGGACTATGGCTGTCAGATCGGATGAGATAGCTGTTAGGTCAGACTATGGCTGTCAGGTCGGACTATGGCTGTAGGTCGGATTATAGCTGTCAGTTCGGACTATGGCTGTCAGGTCGAATATTGCTGTCAGGTCGGAATATGGCTGTCAGGTCGGATTATAGCTGTCAGGTCGGATTATAGCTGTCAGGTCGGATTATAGCTGTCAGGTCGGATTATAGCTGTCTGGTCGAGTAAAGCTGTCATATCGGACTATGGCTGTCAGGTCGAATATGGCTGTCAGGTCGGACTATGGCTCTCAGGTCGGATTATAGCTGTCAGGTCGGATTATAGCTTTCAGATCGGACTATGGCTGTCAGGTCAGACTATGGCTGTCAGGTCGGATTATAGCTGTCAGGTCGGATTATAGCTGTCAGGTCGGATTATAGCTATCTGATCGGACTATGGCTGTCAGGTCGGACTATGGCTGTCAGATCAGACTCATGGCTGTCAGGGCGGACTATGGCTGTCAGATCGGATGATAGCTGTCGGTCGGATATGGCTGTCAGATCGGACTATGAGCTGTCAGGTCGGACTATAGCATCAGATCGGATTATAGCTTTCAGATGGATTATAGCTATCAGATCGGATTTATAGCTGTCAGGGTCGGATTATAGCTGTCTGACCACTGACGGGACACGCTCACGACAAAGAGACAGCTGGGGTTGTCTGGACGTTTGAAGTTCAGAGTGGAGTTGAAGAGACATCAACAAACTGAATATGGAGCTGGTACCTAGGCCATTTACATTTTTGTCCTGTGTACATTTGGTTTGTCCTGTGTCACTGCGTAGACTGTGTTTCATGAAAACATACAAAAACTCAAAATCGTATTCATATTACACAACTGGATTCCTGAGAGCTCTCTTTTCCTTCTAAATCATATAGACCTCAAATCAGACTGGTATTATGCTTGCACGTTTGAATCGATATATGTATTCGGTGCCCTCACTGTTGTCGGAACTGTTATTAGTTATCTGCGGTGTTTGAATGGATCGATCAGGGGCGTCGCAGCGGATTGTT
>JAXIVJ010012264.1:7500-40886 GCA_036785665.1 Chirona hameri | reverse complement strand
ACCGAAAGATATTGGCAGTTGCATACCAACAAACGAGCCATGCAGCGCTTGTCGGTATGAGAGTCGGTACTCAGAGAAGCTAGTTCTTTTGTCCTTTATTTCTGATTTTCGATCTTTTCTGAATTATCATGAGCACAGGCTATTTCAATATAACTTGTAAAGACACAATTATTCCCTAATTCAAAGTTGGAAGTTTGGGAAAATTAATGATCGGTATTATTATATGCAGCATCTAAATAGTTCTTTTGTCCTTTATTTCTGATTTTCGATCTTTTCTGAATTATCATGAGCACAGGCTATTTCAATATAACTTGTAGAGACATAATCACAATGATGCTCATTACAACATCCAATATATAGGGAATAATTGTATTTAATTCTTAAATTTAGATCACATCATTTGAATACCATAACGGTAGCGAAATAAATTGTTGCTAACAAAATACAAAGGTGATTATCTCCCTTTAAGAGCCTCTGTGCGATTTTCAAAAATGGAATCAATTCGGCAAAACTAGCAGTGATAATGTCATATAACAATGCGCATGCTTTTATGGAAAAATAGGCGTGTTTGACCTGCGTCGGTTTCCGCTACTGTGTGTTTTCTTTCATTTGCAGCATCTCGCAATGATCATGATACTTGTTATCGAAAGCTTTGCGACCTATGTCCTATAATATAAAACATGGTTTGAGTTATTATTGTCATTATACACCATCTATCATGAATCAGTTACAATAACTGATTCATGATTGATGTATATGTGTAAATTTATATGTGTGTGCAGCTGGTTGCATGGCCTATAACAGGGGTGGAGCTTCTCCAGAAAAGTGGGGGGGGGGGGCTGAGCTGGGAAAGTCGCTTATAGTACCATGGAAATCCACAAAAATACAGATTTGTCCCCGGTATTGACCCACTTCATCGTTAAGGTTGAGGGGGGGGGGGGGTAAATGCATCGTAAGTCTTCTAGAGAGCGAAGTTGTCGTGACTCCAATGTAGATTTCTTGACGAAGCCTACAATCTTCGTGTGGACATATAAATTGATAAACCACATTGGTGCACTTCAACTTGTCTTTACTCGTGTTGAGATTGTTCTTCATTACTAAGTTTCGTGTTTTCTTGTTTTGATAGTATATGATAAGTTCAAGTTTTTGGTTTTTGTCTATGCATTTCACCTTCTTTTGTATGATACTACGTGCGACTCGTTCGTCAACTTTATACGCTGAACTCATCAAGTTACGGTAATAGAGTTGAACGTAGCTAGTTGTTTGACCCTGCATGACACTGATTGACATACTTCTTTAGCTGCGCTTCAATCTCCGTATCTACTGCCTTATTTGAATAGCCGTTGTTCACTAAGACCTCCTTTACTCTACAAAATTCAGAGTGTACAAGTTCATATGTAGAGCATATCTATTATATTGCAGAGCATATCTATTAGCATATCTAGCATATCTATTATATTGCAGAGCATGTAGAGCATATCTACTATATTGCTCTTCTCACAAAGGCTCTTATCACGCTCACTTTATATTTTTCAGGGCATTCGTTTTTTGCGTTCATTACGTCCCCTGTGTTTGTGGGCTTACGGAAAACACTAGTGGTGAGTTTACAATCTCTTTATCCGCAAGGACGTCTAAAAATGACAACGTTTGTCAATGCTCTTTTCAAAAGTTAAACGTAAGACAGAGTTGTTCTCCAGACTAGCTATCAAGCTTTGTAAATGTTCATTGCTCCGCACTTCTACAAAAAAAAAAATATAATCTACATACCTGCAGTAGGACGAAGGCGCAAGATTGGTATCATTTAAAGCTTTGTTCTCAACAAAACACATGTAGAAGTTAGCGAAGAGTGGCCCCAGAGGCAAACTTATTGCCACACCTTTTTGCAAGTACAGTTTTCCATCTGGACCGCGAAATATAGATTCGGTGGTGCTGGCACATAATAGTTTCTCTAAGAGCGCTTTAGATAGCTTTAACGGAGGCAGTTTGTTGCTATGTTTATCGTATACTTCATCAAGAATGATCTTGATGGTATCCTCGACTGGAACGTTAGTGAACAGGCTTTCCACGTCGATAGACGCTATGTCGCCCTGTGGCCTCTTAGCCCGCAAGATATCTACAAATTCTTCTACTGATTCTATAGAGTGCTGTGCTGGTATGTACGGTTTTATGAGTGTGTTAAGTCGCTTTGCTAAGTTGTAAGTTGGAGTTTGAATCTGCGATATGATTGGCCTTAACGGTTTGCCCGGCTTCTGTGTTTTTACATTGCCATATGCATAACCAGGAGAATACTCACCCGTTTTTTGACAAAATGTACACCGCCATTCACCGCATTAGAACGACAATAACTCGATTCACTTTAGCCTTGAGTGCATCAGTAGGGTCTTTTTTGATAGGTTCAAATTTACTTTCGTCTCCCAGTATGTCCTGCATTTCAGTATGTTAAGTCCAAGGTTTAGGAATTGGTGCTGCGCTTCGGTGAGATGCACAGAAGACAGATTGACGTAGCCGTGCAAAAGTCTCCAAGAAACTTTCACTCATATATGGCGGCGATCTCAAACGTTGTGAGAGCAAGCAAGGCTACGTCAATCTGTCTGTGCATCTCACCGAAGCGCAGCATCAATTCTTAAACCTTGGACTTAACTGCCATACTCAATCGCCCCCCAATTTGACTGAGAAGAAGGCGGAGTTAGAACTTCTCTACCAAGATGTTCTCAGACTTGAAAAAGATAAGAAAGTTGAAGTTAGTCCGAATTTGCGTAATGAGCTCATAGGTGAAGGCGCTAAACTACGGGGAAATTGGCAGTGAGCTAATTGACGAAAGAGCTAAGAGAGGCAGCAAAACAGCTCAGAGAAGATGAAATAATTGTCATCCGGAAGGCCGATAAGTCTTCTGTTTTCGTCATCCTGGATCGCGATGAGTATTTACAGACAATTCAGAACATACTGGGAGACGAAAGTAAGTTTGCACCTATCAAAGAAGACCCTACTAATGCACTCAAGGCTAAAGTGAATCGTGCTATTGTCAGTGCTAATGCGGTGGATGGCGGTGTACATTTTGTCAAAATAACTGGTGAGTATTCTCCTGGTTATGCATATGACAATGTAAAAACACAAGCTGGGCAAACCGTTAAGGCCAATCATATTGCATAGTCACACTCCAACTTTTAACAACTTAGCAAAGCGACCTAACACGTACGGTGGCGCTCGGCGCGTCGCGGCACCACGGCGCGTTCTCTCACGGTGTAATGTGATACCCGCCCGCCCTGGGTCTGCCGCCCTCACATCATCACCCCATATTTATCTTTCATCAACACCTAACGGCTACCAGAATTCGGCGGGACGGGAGGGCGGTTGGGCACGGGTTTTGTTAGTCCTCGAGTAACCGATGTCATTGTACAGCTTCAAACCAACCCAAAAGACGTTTTATTAGTGGATCGCCGGCTTAAACGCAAACATTTTGAGCATACATGTGACGACGGTGGTCGTTGGAGCCGATTCAGTGGCTGTTAGTTGTATTCTACTGGTCCATATTGCACTGGGCTACAAGTGGAATGATTCAAAACTGTACCAGTCTCTATCGAGCAAGGTGCATTGTGTATTTGAGTATGGGTACGTAAGCCAGTTTTTCTGGGAAATACTCACTGTCTCATTTTGAGCTCTCATTTTGAGCATCCATGTGACGACGGTGGTCGTTGGAGCAGATTCAGTGGCTGTTAGTTGTATTCTACTGGTCTATATTGCACTGGTTACAAGTGGATGATTCAAAACTGTACCAGTCTATCGAGCAGGATGCATTGTGTATTTGAGTATAGGTACGTAAGCCGGTTTTTCTGGGAAATACGCACTGTCTCATTAAAGAGCGCAAAAACGATTGGTGTGAGTGTGCCATTGTTAGACTATGTTGATGCATTTATGTTCAAACAGCTTACTGATCGGTCATGATAACCTGTTGTCAGATTTTCTGTCTTAGTCTTTGTAACAAATTGTCATGCACCTGTTCGGGCATCAATTAACCACATTTTTCAATGTTTTTTACTTCGGGTCACTTCAGGTCATGTCACCAGGTCGCATTAAGTGACCCCATCTACCCCAAAAATATAATTCGTGCCCAGGCAACAGTGTTTGTCCCGAGCAGTTTTAAACTCACATAATTGAATTAGGCTTAAGTACCTACAAATCGCATATCTTGGATTTGTGTATATCTGTGACGTAAGGTCAGGTCGGTTCCGTGACCTCCCCATTATATGTCAATATGAAAATATGCAAATCCCTCCCATTCAGAGAATACGCATTACATCAGGCTAATTATTTCAGGATCATGTTTGTATAGCTCATTCTTGATGACCCTATACAACTGTTGCTCAGTGACCCCTATAAGGTCATCTTAGGTCAACTGAGGTCAAAACAAAACAAAGTGCTCCTTCACATTGGAAAAGAACGTTGAAGAATCGTCTGCCCGGTTCCCGATCCAATAAGGGCGTTTTAATGGTTTGTAGGTACATACATATACTTACCGTATCTAAGCGAGGTCCAAAATCCCTACTCCAGCTGGCAAAACAGCTAAGCACCCTGATAATATGTACCATATGCTCAATATGTACCGAAAATCTACTCACTAAAATCGTCATACCCAGATAAATGCAGACCCAGCTAAAACACGAAGGAAATATACGGGCTCCTACGGTTCCCATGGCCCAGCAGAAGCGAACATTTTTCCCGTCAGCAAGCAAGGCTACCGCCAGCGCGCACAGCCCGGCGCTGCCGGGCGAGCGGCTGAGACCCCGCGGGCGGCGGAGTGCCGCCGCGCCCGTCCCGTCAGTGCCGCCGCCGCGGCGGCGCCACTGACGCTGCCGGGTTCCACTGTACACCACTCCCCTGTGTCGAAGTAACGTTACTCAACTCGCGTTTCGTCGCACCACCGGCTATGGTGAGACATCTACCGGGGGATATTTGAACCAATAGTTCCCGGAAGGTAGATGTCCTCGGTGTTCTATTTTTGGAGGTCGCAAGCTTTGGCTGCCACTACTTTGTATGTGGCTGGATACCACGAGCTTAACTGCTGCTAGCTTGGTTCATGACGATGTTCCCTACCCGGGCGAAATTTGGATGTCGCAAGCGTTGGATGGTGCTGTTTTGTATGGTACAAGCATTGAATGCTACAACTTTGAACGCTTCCATATACACCCGCCCTGGAGCCCCTCCGTGCTGGCTAGAGGCCACTTCGGCATGTTCAGGGGCCCTTCTTACCCACCCAGGGGTCCTTTCGGTCTGATCATTTGCCCCTCCGATCTGCGCAGGGGCCCTTTTAACTTTCCAGGGGCCCTCTGGTCTCTCCAGGGGCCCTTTAACCTTCTAAGGGGCCCTTCTGACCTTGTAAGGGACTGCGCTGGCTGCTTGGTCGCCTTGCGACATGCTCCGAGGGCCCTCCGACCTGTCCTGGGGCCCCTCCGTGCTGGCTAGGGGCTCATTCGGCATGTTCAGGGGCCCTTCTGACCCACCTAGGGGCCATATCGGTCTGTTCAGGGCCCCTCTGACCTGCACAGGGGCCCTCTTAACTTCCCAGGGGCCCTCTGGTCTGTCCAGGGGCCCTCCAACCTGCTCAGGGGCCCTTGTGACCTGGCAAAGGACTGCGCTGGCCGCTTTGTCGCACTGTCGACATGCTCAGGGGCCTCTCAATCTGCCCAGGGGCCCCTCTGTGCTGGCTAGGGGCCCATTCGACGTGTTCAGGGGGCCCATTCGACGTGCTCAGGGGGGCCCTCTGACCCGCTCAGGGGCCCTTTCGGTCTTGCCAGGGGCCCCTCTGACATGCACAGGGCTCTTTTGAACGTTTTGGCCCTCTGGTCTTTCAGAGAGGGCCCTGGTGGCCCTAAAGGGCCTCTGAAGTCCGCTAAACTCTCTAAAGACCACGCTTCGTGTAGTAAAGAGCCTATGATACCGCGCTTCGCGCGGTCTCGTCGGCCCTTTTCGGCGCGCTGCGCGCGCCGAAAAGGGCCCTCCTGGCCTCTAGGGGGGAGGGGCGGCCGCCCCTGCCGCCATCCCCTTGGCTACGTGCCTGGGCACGAAGCTAACAGAATGTCTTAATTTCTACCTGAAAATATGCCCATGGCATTGAAAGCGAGGCAGTGTTTAAGAAAATAGGAGCAGAGGCAAAACCAGTCTGAAAGCTCTCTATTCGTAGTTGTATGGAATGGTTACAGGACACATTGGCGAATGTTATTTTGCCGAATGTCATTTTGGCGAATGCATATTGTCGAAGGACACTTTGACGACATGTCTTTTTGTCGAAATGTGAATATGCCGAAAGCAAGATGGCGAATGCCTTTTTGTCGAAATGCCTTTTTGCCGACGTGTCATTTTGTCGAAATGTCTTTTTGCCGACATGTCATTTTGTCGAAATGTCATTTTGCCGAAATGTGAAAAAATCGAAATGCTTTTTGCCGAATGACATTTTGCCGACATGTGAAAAGATCGAAATGTTTTTTTTTGCCGAAATGTGATTTTGCCGACATGTGAAAAGATCGAAATGTCTTTTTGCCGAAATGTCATTTTGTCGACATGTGAAAAGGCCGAAATGTCATTTTGCAGAATGTTACTTTGTCGACGTGCGAAAAGGTCGAAATGCTTTTTTGCCGAAATGTCATTTTGTCGACGTGAAAAAGTCGAAATGCCTTTTTGCCGAATGTCATTTTATCGACATGTGAAATGTCCGAATTTTATTTTTGCCGAATGCCTTTGGTGCCATGCGCAGCAATTGTCGTAATGTGTCAATATTGTTCGTGCGCTCCAATCATCATAAGCATCAACAGCGATCCTCCACCGGCAACCAAAGCGAAGCCGGCTATCGCTGCTCATAGTAGTTGCGACAGTTGCCCGCGGAGTGCACGCACCTCAAGAGTCTTAGAGTCACGGTCTCTGCCACTTGATAGAGCCATTCTATAAATATTTATTTCAGATTACGTTCTTGCACCGAACATTGCGCGAGTCACGTGACATGGGTCATGCGCAGGGACGCTCAATGGCAAATCACAGAGCTGACTACCATTCGGATGCGTGGGTTCGAATCCCAGTTGCTACAGATTTTGGAAATTGCATTGGAAATTGCACACCTGTTCACCATAAGTTGATGAAACATTCCGTTCGGGAAGGTTATCGATAGCGCATGAATGAATATATTGTGGGAATCTCGATCATGAAAATCCACCTACCTATTTTTTTTAATTTATAATAAATGTAGTCCGAATGTTTTTGAATGGATGGATTTGATGGATTTGAATGGATGGACTGGGCTGGCTCACCGCCCGGCAGCTGTACGAACTTCAATCCCTCAATCTTCTTCACAAAATTCGCACCACCGGGGAACCACAGGCTCTCGCTTCCCGGCTTTCGACAAACTCTGAGTTTCGATCTAGAAGCACACGCCAGGACGCTGATTTGGCCCTCCCGCGCGTGAGAACCGAAGCCGGCAAGAGACGATTTGTATACAGTGTAGCGCAGCGCTACAACGCGTTGCCGCCGGACCTGCGTGAGGCCTCTTTACCATCTTTTAAACGTCAGCTCGGTGATCTTTTACATGGTGTATGATGGGTGTCGTGTATGTTTATGTCGATCGCTGTGTGAATGTGTGTATGATCATGGAGTGTATTTTAGTTTTTGTATGCATGTTGCTAAGTGTCGTTTTTAACATGTCTCTACCTTTTAACCATGACGCGACACTCAGAATAGCCGTTTTATGCATCGGAGAGTGTTTTTACTGTCAATACATACATTTCCGAGGTCAGGACCCACTAATCGCCCCTCCCCCATTCGGATACAGAGGATTTAGATGACCAATTTTATTCGCAATCAATGACAACATTCAGAGCAAGTTCCTAAACAAACAGACGTTTCGACATACAGGGTGTCTTCGTCAGTGTAAATTATCAATATTTAAATTATAAAGACATTAGACATTAGACACAAAGGCATTAATACAAAGTCAATCAAACACAATCAGCTTCAGGCAAACTCCTTCTCGACTGTCCATCCCTTGCTCCTCCCTCCCTTGCTCCTCCCTTCCGACTGCCCCTCCCTTGCCCCTCCCTTAATTGACCTTCAGTTTGCCTGAAGCTGATTGTGTTTGATTGGCTTTGTATTAATGCCTGTGTGTCTAATGTCTAATGTCTTTATAATTTAAATATTGATAATTTACACTGACGAAGACACCCTGTATGTCGAAACGTCTGTTTGTTTAGGAACTTGCTCTGAATGTTGTCATTGATTGCGAATAAAACTATCATGTCTGATACATTACATTAGATGACCAAGTATTTTTTTGTCCGCTAATCGACCTTCAAAAAGCAGCAGAATGGCTATAAAACCTGCCGATAACTTTTGCCACCTCTAATGCCTCCTCTAATACCTGGTCGATGGTGCAAAACCGCAGGAGCAAGGGAGGGGCAGTCGAGCAGGATGTGCTCGGCAAAAAAGGCATTTCGACCTTTTCACATGTCGACAAAATGACATTTCGGCAAAAAGGTATTTCGACCTTTTCACACGTCGACAAAATAACATTCGGCAAAATGACATTTCGGCTTTTTCACATGTCGACAAAATGACATTTCGGCAAAAAGACATTTCGATCTTTTCACATGTCGGCAAAATGACATTCGGCAAAAAGACATTTCGACTTTTTCACATGTCGGCAAAATCACATTTCGGCAAAAAAACATTTCGATCTTTTCACATGTCGGCAAAATGTCATTCGGCAAAAAGCATTTCGATTTTTTCACATTTCGGCAAAATGACATTTCGACAAAATGACACGTCGGCAAAAAGGCATTTCGACAAAAAGGCATTCGCCATCTTGCTTTCGGCATATTCACATTTCGACAAAAAGACATGTCGTCAAAGTGTCCTTCGACAATATGCATTCGCCAAAATGACATTCGGCAAAATAACATTCGCCAATGTGTCCGGACACCGTATGGAATAGCGGTAAAGCAACCAATGATCCGTGTACTCAACAAAATATAGTCAATTAAATGGGGCGTATTTTAACATAGTAACTGGGACGGCAATTTCCTGCCCAGTCATGAAGAATGCCTCCCCAGTGACGGCACTTTGCCTCCCCAGTTAAAAAGATGCTGAACCGACCCTCTCGGGGATAAAACAGCCCCGGCAGATGAGGCCGCCCCTTTGCATTAGAGAACGCCAATCAAAATTAAAATACCGTCCATTTCAGGCAAATAACGCAACCTTCCATTAGATGAGAGCGCCCCATGGCAGTAAAGCGCCCCCGGAACATGACAAGCCGCCCCTGTAAGGTGCGTGCGCCCATGCATCAGATCATGCCGCCCCCGGCATGAAAGAGCGCCCCTGGAGAATAAAAGCCGCCCATTTCGGGTATATCGCACCACTCTCACTCCAAAACTCCCAAACTCCAAAACTCCAAAACTCCAAAACTCCAAAACTCCAAAATTCCAAAACTCCAAAAACTCCAAAAACTCCAAAAACTCCAAAACCCCAAAACTCCAAAACTCCAAAACTCCCAAACTCCAAAACTCCAAAATTCCTAAATTCATTTTTTTTAATGCACAAATTTCCAAATTTCCAAAATGTCAAAATTCCAACAACAACAAAAAACATATAAATGTACAACCAACCTTCGGACCGGCGATGCCCCATAGCATTGCCCCGCGCATATCCGAATAACCTAAGATTGGTTGTATCCGAATATCCGAATAACCGAAGGTTGGTTGTATCCGAATATCTGAATAACCGAAGGTTGGTTGTATCCGAAGCTTGGTTCCACCATTGGAATAACACTTACGAATTTTGGAATTTTGGAATTTTGGCATTTTGGATTTGGGAGTTTTTGAGTTTTTGAGTTTTTGAGTTTTTGAGTTTTTGAGTTTTAGAGTTTTAGAGTTTTGGAGTTTTGGAGATTTGGAGTTTTGGAGCTTTGGAGTTAAAGAGTTTTTTAGTTTTTGAGTTCTTTAGTTTTGGAGTTTTTGATATTTGGAGTTTTGGAGTTTTGGAGTTTTGGAGCTTTTGACCAAACACCGTGTCACGTGGCCATAGCTCTTAACACTGCTCCCCCCATTTACCCCAAACGACCCACGCCCCAATCGCCCCAAACGCCCCAAACGCCCCAAACGCCCCAAACGCCCCAAACGCTCCAAACGCCCCAAACGCCCCAAACGCCCCAATCGCCCAAAACGCACAATCCTTCGTGAAAACGGCTATGGAGATTTATGACCGATAGTGTGTTCAGCCGCACCTACGAAAAACGGTCACTTGTGGACCGTACAAGTCTTCACCTCACTTGGGAATTCGAGATCTTCCTCTGCCGAAAAGAACTGATTTAACGAGACATAAAATACAACACATTATGACAGTATAAGAAGAACTACAGTATCCTAATAACACACATGTGTGTAACATCACTCCAACACGACTGAGCTTCACATCACTGTCCGGCCCCGTGTATGTGTGTCCCTCAGAGAGCCAGCAGAAAGAGCTGCGAGCCGTGGGCTTTCAGCACCCGATGTGCACCAACTACCTGTCACCGGAGCTTCTGTCGCGCGCCGAGCTCCGCAATGACTGGATACACCGTGAGTAGTGAGTACGGAGCTGTCAGCGAGCTGTGAGTGAGCTGTATGTTGTGACGAGATGAGCCACGGAAGCATCAGCACGTGCGAGGAATGTGAAATTATCAATGTCTGTTACGTGACCTAAATTGTCAGTTTTGAGCATGTAATACTTGTAAATAGAATCCTGATATATACATAAAGTGATTATACTTGCATCAGCCTGAGCTATAGAACCCACTACAAAACATGGTGTCAGAAGTGGGATAGCGGTCCTGTGTCTGTTTGTCTGTGGGCTGTCTGTAAGATAAAGTATGGTCAATCACAAGGCATCGCGCATCATAGATATACCTACCACCAGATATTACTTACCAAATGACACACACACACACACACACACACACACACACACACACACACACACACACACACACACACACACACACACACACACACGCCCGCCCGCCCGCCCGCGCGCACGCGCGCACCCGCGCACCCGCGCACCCGCGCACCCGCGCACCCGCGCACCCGCGCACCCGCGCACCCGCGCACCCGCGCACCCGCGCACCCGCGCACCCGCGCACCCGCGCACCCGCGCACCCGCGCACCCGCGCACCCGCGCACCCGCGCACCCGCGCACCCGCGCACCCGCGCACCCGCGCACCCGCGCACCCGCGCACCCGCGCACCCGCGCACCCGCGCACCCGCGCACCCGCGCACCCGCGCACCCGCGCACCCGCGCACCCGCGCACCCGCGCACCCGCACACACACACACACACACACACACACACACACACACACACACACACACACACACACACACACACACACACACACACACACACACACACACACACACACACACACATACACACATACACACATACACACATACACACACACACACACACACACACACACACACACACACACACACACACACACACACACACACACACACACACACACACACACAGGATTTTGCCCGGGAAGTTATGAGAAGGCGCTCTGTCGAATCCCAGCGGCCGTTTCAGGCAGTGACAGCATTCAGGTGACTGCTAAGTTCCTTAACGCGTCGTGACTACCAATGTTGATTTCCCAGGTGACCTGGCTGGCCGGGGCGGGGCAAGGAGGACCGGGAAGGGGAGGGGCGGGGTGAGGGCATAGTTCTGGGTACTGCCGGGTCAGCCTGGCATTTACGGGGCCATACTGTCTCTGTGCGCAGTTGAGTAGATCGTAACTCAGCTCCAACGGGGCGCCGATGGTGTAGGACCACTGCAGCGTGGCCATGCGAGGCGGGTGCCAGCTCACCAATAGCAGGAAGGGGCGGCAGGTTAACCTTCAGCAATCAACTGACCCTCGGCAGTTGATTGCTGAAGGTCGGCAGGAACAGACAAGACTTGTGTGTGACAACTGACAAGATAAAACAAAACAGTCGCTTCAAAGCCGCAGGCTGAAGACCGAAGACCAAAGCCGAAGACCTGTCTTTTTTCAATGCAGACGTTTTTCTGTCGGTCGTTACTCGGAGGCGATGTATGGTGGAGGGTTTGCATGGCTGCTCAGATGGGAGGGACTCGCCGCGCTGCGCCGGGGCTCGCCGCGCTGTGCCGGGTTGTACTGAGCTCTCTTAACAGTGACGAATGGCTTGCGGCCTTCAGACGAGGTATGGTGCCCCGTGTGTCTGCGGTCCCGCCGGAGTGAGGAGCTTTGTGGGCCGTCAGCCTGTCTCCAGGGAGGCCGTCCAGGACTGGTTAATGGTCAGAGTACCGTATATGGGGGGGGGGGGGGGGGCTGTCCGACGACAGGGGTGGGTACGTAAGGTACACCCTGTCCCAGGTGTACTCAACAATCAACGGACCATGACACCGGCAATGTATTTCGCACAGCTGTTGGCTTATTTTGGAGGATAATGGCAATGCGATAGATATGTCTTGTGACTGCCAAAAATATAACAAATACAAATTCGTCCTATACCGTACTGGATCGAATTCGGGCGATTGGCCGCTACCAAATATCAACACGGCCTGAGTGGAATTAAAATAGATACGCGGTAACTATATTATATACTGCATCAGTAAGTTTGAAATTGATTTACGCTGTTTGGGCCTGGTAATGCAGGTAGGTGGCCAGCCAAAGCTCGATAGGTACTGCTGGCGTCAATTTAGATCCGGTGGTGACAAAGTGTTGTGTTATGCAGCTCTAATCTGCATGCATTATAACGTATGTGGTATGCAAGCCAGGTAATGTTTACCCGAACAACATAAGCCAATGTCAGCAATTTCAAGTTACAAATGACTGTCGAAAAATTACTACCAGCTTAACACGCCATTGACTGGGGGGGGGGGTGTTTAACGCCCCTCCCCCCCCCCCCCCCCCCCCCCCTCCCTGATGAATTTTCGCAATAGCTGAAAAACTAATAGCACTATCAACGTGAAACTTCGGGTACCTTCTTATAAATCATTGTTACGTTTTGTGTGCAAAAATGAGAAATTTCGTCGATTTTTTCTCTTTCTCTCGAGTTATAGCGAATTTAGTGACGTCACGAGTTTTACACCACGAGTTTTACACCAAAATCAGCTAAACTTTGCCAGGCTGTACAAATGCCACATTTGAAGGAAAATGCAATCGAAAAAAATCCAAAAGATATTAAATTGTAAGGGCTATAAACTGGCTATCTCGGATGTTTAAACAAAATAGTTTATGACCCCCAAAAACTCAAAAGTTTTTTGGTGGGAAAATGATCACAAATCAGAATTTTCTAAAATATTCAAAAAACCGGAAAACATGTCAGAGAACCATACCCAGGCAACTACCATACCAAATTTCAAACTGATATCCCTATGTTTAACTGACTTATGACATCTAAAGTATGGGTAACTCATGACGTCATATTTTGAAATTGCGTTGTTTTGTTTACTTGTATTGACCAGATACAGACAAATAAACGCCAGCCCTGTATTCCTGAGAGAAAACTGGTCCATAAACGTGCCTTCTTTTTATATTTATCAATTTCACATTTTGACCTTCAGTGACCTGACCTTGACCTGAACTTGACAATAACTTCAAGTAAATGAATTAAGTTGGTCAAATGACTATCATATCGGATTTTACGTGGCAAATCACCCATAAAACATGTGTTGCATGACTTTCGTAGATATTTTGCGCATAGTGATTTTTGTGACCTGACGTTGACCTTGACCTTTGCCAACAATCTCACTTTAGCCCATGCAGGATGTGTATAGTACCTTTGGCAGCACTTTGGGTGATCATGGTCGTAATCGATGGCTTTTGCTGGAAAGTATGGCCCATAAACTAAAATACGTTGATTTTGACCTTTGACCTGATCGTGACCTGACATTTGACCTCACTTTGATTTTTTTTACCATGTTTTAGATTCATCTCATTGAGAGCTTTTGAATTCCGCCTTGCGCGTCTCGCTGCGATCATTGGTTCGGAAGATAACCAGGGGGCGTTTAACGTTCCCCTGGTTGTAGTAGAAAATAAGTGCTAGTGCGCTAGTGCATAAATAAGAGTAAGTGCGACTGAAAACGTGATGATATTTTTGCACTCGAAAAGTCACTTAACTTTATACAAATTCAGTTTTTAGATTTGGGCGAATGACGTCATTATTGAGCTATAGACTGATTGGCTGACAAACCGAGATTGGCGGAAAAAGTCGCTGTCAGCCAATCAGCGGCGGCACTAGCCTGGACCCCATTTTGCAAACTATAAATTTAATTGCTTAAAAACGGCTAAGCTGTGGGGTAAATGACCTTAGTATTTTCGACATTTAATTAACGGCCAAAGATAATGGCTATCTCAGTTCAAAACCAATACAAAGGTGAAACATTTCCATTAACCAGCTTCACTGTTACACTAAGCAATCACGGGTTCTCAACGTTAAAATGTGAGTAAGCGGACTTTGCAAAACTTACGAGCACAGTAGGTACTCGTAGTTTATCTCATTGTAACGTCTTCATTTAACCAGTAAGATCAACTAGTAACTCGTAAGATTATGCCACCTGCATTGGCGAAGCATGTAAATAAAATGTTTGAAAATATTGTGAACACGTGTCAACATTGAAAGAAGCAACATTTAATTGTAATTTCAACGTTATCTTTCGGTTAGTCTGTCCTTTGATTCTCTTGGTTTGTGTTTGTTGTGGACAAGGTTTCAGTCTTATCACGCCACAAAGACCAAAGATATGCTTCCCTTTCGCACCAATAAAGGCGTGTCGTTTTTCCGCCCCCTGAAGCCTTCGCGCGTCGTCGTATACGCAGTAACTTGTATATTACCCGTATATACTCGAACTTGTCATAGTGTCGTAGCGCGCTCGCGCCGTGGTCGTACCGAGCGTAAACGTGTGCACCATGCACGCGCATTTTATGGCAGTGTTCCGCCGTTCTGGAGATTGAACTGGTTTGCCGATGGTCGACACCTTGTCACCGGCTTGGACGCGCCAGGCGTGTCGCCCGCCAGCCGCCGACGCGATGACAAAACATCGATCTGATGTCACGGGGCACAGGCACAGAATTGGCCATGGGCACGATCACGATCACGATCACGATCACGATCACGATCACGATCACGATCACGATCACGATCACGATCACGATCACGTGATGCGGGCTCGGGAAGCTGGGAGCCATGCACCCAGTGATCACGTGACGCAGGCTCGGTACACCGGCGGACGTACAAGGCGCAGTCATGTGCATACCTGGCAGGTTACTAGCCGGCATGTGTTTAATATTCTCACGCCCATGTTATGTGTGTCTTGGAATGTTTTCTGTTGGAGTATATATTAGGGTGACCCTTTTTACACTTTTTCCGAATATCTTTGGGTCCGGTCGGTTTTAGATGTATTTTAGGATGCTGAACATAATGGGCGCATCAAAATCAATAATTTCGCAAATATTTTGTCTGCGCCTGGAGATTGCAATTTTCCAGCTTTGGCGAAAAATCAACATTTTGCTATTTGGCAAAGATAATAGTAAAAGGTACGGCAAAAATAATGTATACAATGATATAATCATTATTTCTAAATCGTATGCCGCAAACTGCATCCCTCTACCTTTTCCCATTTTGTAATAATAGCCATTTTAACTTGACAATGTCGGCTAGTTCCAAATTTCCCAAAGGATGGCGTTGTAAGCACTCATACTCAAATATACAAATAACGGCCTGATTTGAAGGAAATAGGTGGTTATTTCGTCAAAGTGAATGAAAGCATTGTGAAAGGCATATATAAAACCGTCAGTTTTCGCCTAGGCCCCCCCCCCCCTCCCTCCTTAGGGTGGGGGATGGGGCGGTGAAGGGAAGGGCACAGTGGCACCCATAAAAATCAGGCAACAGGAACTTGCACTTCAATTATTTTAAAGTTGTAATCGAATCATCGTAAGCATCTCGTAGGCATATTGAGTAAACAGTTTGTCTGGCTCGCTTCTTGCCTTGCTTTATACCCACTACCCAGTTTCAGATCCTGGGAGAGGAGCGGGTATCGGGGAAATGACCTCAGAACGACTGTAGTCGGCTGAATTTCCTTATTTCCGTTCCTGATTTTAAAGCAAATATTAATTTAACTTTTGTTTAGGGTAAGTTTGTTTTCATGTAATACATTTTGGAGAAGCAAAGGAGACAGGAGTGATTTAATAATTCTAAGATTTCTTGTGGGGGGATATATGTCTACCCCATACCAACCTATTTGACCGTTCTTCATCCGTCAATATTAGACGCCACTTATTGTCATTCGCCGCACCATCGCCACCGGGCGAATCGCATTTTGGTCACCTGCAGATCGTCGCTCTCTGCTACTCAGGCGGTGTCCGCCTCGTCGGGCTCCACTTTGTTGCGGCCGCCCCTGTCGTCAGCGTTTCTTTCAGTGGATTGGGTGTGACATCAGACATGGGTTGCCTGTCCGCAGTGGGCTCTGTTCGAACCAGACCAGTTTTGTGTCACTAAGGCTTTTCACATAATGGGGTTACATGTGCTTCACCATACCCTACGCCGGCCCAAGGGCGTCACCACCTTCTCGAAGTTGGGGGATGGAGGCATTCTGAAGTCGATTCTTTCCATGCAACGTCCATATGCGTAATGTTAAAATCTGAACATGTTGGGGGAACGCCCCCCCCCCCTCGCCACCAACGCCCATGTGCCGGACTTCGCACATCAACAAGCTCTGTGTAACCAGTGGCGTTTAGATTCATTGGAGGGAGCTGCCACTTCACGATGGTCTTGCTGCTCCCGGATGGACCTGATGAGACCCGCGACTTTCTTCTCGATGCCCATGTCCTGATCCCTCTGCACCGCCAGAAGCATATTCTCGGGATGAGCCATAACCGGCATATTGCGGGAATTTTGTCTCACAGACGTCAGAACTGGCAAGGTCAGGTATATCAGGGCCACCCAACCTGTGCCAACATGTCGCCCACACTTCATACTAGCGTGGAGCTTCGATGGCGAAAAAGTCGAAAAGGTCCACGTCAGCAGGATATAGTGTGCATTCCTTATGCTCCGTATGACTATGCTCAGTTGCAAAGCCCGTATCGGGCCATGCAATGCATCTAAATCCTAACGTCACTGGTTAGGATTTACAGAGTTCACAGTTATACACAGAGCTCGTTGACGTGCCTAGCCTGGCGAAGCAGGGCCAGGGAGGATGGAGAACATAAATATGTGAAGGCCTAAGAACTTGCCTGGTTCGAAAGGGCTCACTGCAGACAGGTGCCCCATGGCATGCCTAAACCACTGACAGAAGCGCTGACAACAGGGGCTGCTGCGACGAAACGGAGTACCCTGTAACACGGAAACGCCCAGAATAGCAGAGAGCGTCGCAACATATATAACCTGTGTATCACGGGCGTCGTCACCACAGGGGATACCGTCCCGAGTCATTTTGGCCTTATATCCCATTATGGTTCAGTGTTAAAGTATGTGTGCACTTAAATTGGTCTGTATTAATTTTGAGGCCATGGCGACGCCATTGAATCTGTAAGTGACAAGAAAGCAATATCTACAATAACGATGGCGAAGCAAATGATAATGAACCGCGTCTTTATACTGACGGATCAAGCATGATAAAATAGGCTGGTCTGGGGTCTGGGGATCAAATAGGTTGGTTGACAAATCATTCCCGCTCCCAAAAAATCTTATAATTAAAAAAGAGGATTTACTTAGGCTTCAGCACAATGCATTCATCCACACAAATTTGCCTGCGAAAGAAATTGTTAACATTTGCTTTAAAATCAAGAAATACATTAAATTCAGCCGATTTCAGTCGTTCTGTGGTCATTGCATTGTCCCAATGCCCGCTCGGCGCTCCTCTCCCTGCACTCACAAAATCGCTACACACGACCCGGATGTCAACTCCTGCCACAGGGGTTAATTTGGAAATTTACTCATGCATGGGGTGTCATTGTTGATGCTTCGCTATCTACACCCATGTCAGACACCTGCGTGGTGTGTCAGTGCCGACCACCATCGCATTGTGTGTTCGTCACCGCTGCATGGGGTGTCGAGGTTTCGCAATACTCATGCGGGGGTGTCGATTGACGCCTCAGCCGGGCGTATTGCGGGAGTTCCTTCACCACTGGGAGAAGCGTAACGTCACCGCTGCATGGGGTGTCGAGGTGTCGTAATACTCATGCGGGGGTGCCGATTGACGCCTCAGCCGGGCGTATTGCAGGAGTTCGTTCACCACTGGGAGAGGTGCGACGGTCGCCGCTGCCTGGGGTGTCGTGACGTAGACGCACGCAGACGGCGGCGCGGCGTTGGCTGCGCGCGCACATCACCGCCGACCGGCCGCGCCGCCGCGCCCGCGCAGTTACGCCTCGGGCTTAGCCGCGGCAGGTTGTTCACGAGTGCGTGCGTCGACCGTTGTCAGTGTTCAAGTTGCCGTTGAGTTACGAAAGGCTGTCAATCGTGCTGTCGTGATCGGAGTTATAAGTACCTAATTGTGAGTTGTCAGTGCGTTCTTTCTTGCGTTCTTTTGATCTTAGAAATGTAGTTAGTTGTGACTTTGTGATCGATAAACATTAGGTATGATAGCGTCTATATGTTTCGTGCCCTCCCGTCACAACCAATTGTATTGCTTATCCGGTCGGAGCTGCACCGACCAAGCTTCTATAAACATATGAATATACGTAGCTGACTGTTGATCCATAGTAACTATGATGATTTATGAGTATTTTTGATGATGCTGATGTGTGATGCTGATGTTGATACATGGATCTGTTTACAATAATTAACGGCTTTGTTAATACAATGGTTTTGCACGGAAATGTACTAATTTTTAGTTGCTCAGATTGGGAAATTTGGCGCGAGTGGTCAGAGTCAGGTCAGAGTGCTCAGATTGGCACGAGTCTTGCAAGTTGCGACACGTCTCTGAGCCGGCGCCCGGCGGTGGCTGCCGCCCGCCATGCGTCTACGTCACGACACCCCAAGCAGCGGCGACCGTTGCACCTCTCCCAGTGGTGAACGAACTCCTGCAATACGCCCGGCTGAGGCGTCAATCGACACCCCACGCATGAGTATTGCGACACCTCGACACCCCATGCAGCGGTGACGTTACGCCTTTCCCAATGGTAAACGAACTACCGCAATACGCCCGGCTGAGGCGTCAATCGACACCCCACGCATGAGTATAACGACACCTCGACACCCCATGCAGCGGTTATCAAGGGTGTTCCGTTAATCCTATACACCACATGCAGCGGCGATCACGGTTGTTCCGGTACACCTCCCTGAGTGCTAAACAAAACACCTTCCAGGCGACGTATTTTAGGTTGTGTGGGCATCACACGGGCTAGGGGTGTTGACACCCTGCGCAGGTGTTGATTTTTTGTGAGTGTGGATCTGCAACTGGGTATACAGGAAGGCAAGAAGCGAGCCAGACAAACTGTTTCCTCAATATGCCTACGATATGCTTACGATGATTCGACTACAACTATCAAATAATTTAAGTGCAAGTGTCCTGTTGCCTGATTTGTATGGGTACCACTGTGTCCTTCCCTTCTACTCACCATCCCCAACCCTAAGGAGAGGTGGGAGGGGGGGGGGGGGCTAGGCGAAAACTGACGGTTTTATGTATGTCTTTCACAATGCTTTCATTCACTATGACGAAATAACCACCTATTTCCTTCAAATCAGGCCGTTATTTGTACATTTGAGTATGTGTGCTTACAACGCCATCTACTGTTAAATTTGGAACTAGCCGACATTGTCAAGTTAAAATGGCTATTATGACAAAATGGAAAGAGCTAGAGTGATGCGGTTTGCGGCATACGATTTAAAAATAATGGTTATATCATTGTATACATTATGTATGTCGTACCTTTTACTATTACCTTTTACAAATGTCAAAATGTTGATTTTTCGTCAAAGTTGGAACATTTAAATCACCAGGCGAGGGCAAAATATTTGCGTAATTCTTTATTTTGATGCGCCCATCGTGTTCAGCATCCTCAAATACATCTACAAACGACCGGACCCAAAAGGTATTCGGAAAAAGTGTAAAAAGGGTTCACCCTAGTTATATAGTCAGGTGTAAAGGGCGTTAACCTCGCGAACATAAAATAGGTAGGAAGAGCTTGAGATATGAAGTTGAAACTTCCACCAAGATAAACCTCGAACTGTCGGAGGATATCAAATACTTGAAGCTAATGTGGGCAATGCAGTCTTGCAGAGCAAAAGAACACAACAATATTATTTGTGACACTAATATTGAGTAAGTACTCGCAACTACCCTTATCCACATAGGTATGGGAAGGGCAATTGCCGTTGTTTCACATGCAATCCTACTGGTACTGACCAGTGACGATATAGTTATGTAGTGCTGTACGGGCTATAACAAGTAATATTTTAGCAGGTAAACCTTTGATGGTCGGTGATTTGGTTAGTCATAACATTCCCATCCACATGCTTCTGGGTGGTAGTCAAGAGGCGAGTGTATTGTGTACTGTATGTAATGTCTAATTGGCGTGAGGCACGCTGTATATAGCCGTTATAGACGGTTGAAATAGCAGGGTGCTGTGTTCAGGCGCCCTGCCCGTGGCTGGCCCCTGGTAGTTAAACCAGTCCGCCGAACAAAAAACAGCCTGACCCCATCAGCGACCTTCCCACGCCGCGCCGAGGGCTGTAACCGCGCAGGCTAACATGATTACGAGCGAGCGCTCGCTCGTCCTTCCGTGGTGTATGGGAAAAATCGGATTATGAGCGGCCCAACCCAACCAGGCCAGGCCCGGCCCGGCCCGACCCGGCCCGTGGCGATGCTTTTGAGAAGCTCATATCTCTGCAACCGCACGTGCGATTGACAAGCGTACTTCTTTGCTGTCTAACCTACCCTGTTTGAGACCAGTGCCGATGCATGTGGGTGACTACCACTGCGCGTGGCGCGTGCCGCGTGAGGGGTGTTGAAAAGTATTTGCTCGCAATATCTCCGCGTCCGCAACCGCTTGGCAGATTATGCGTAAATTTCGTGTGTGGTTAGGGACCCCTCAGCCGCCACTCTCACACAACTCAGGGGTGGGGTGACAGCACGTGCGCACGAGCACACCCCCATTATATATCTCAGGAACGGCTGAGCCGATTGTGTTCAAATTTGGTGTGTAGTTAGGGACCTCTCAGCCGCCGCCTTAACACAAGTGAGGGGTGTGGTGGCTTTGCACGTGCGCACGTGCACACCCCTATTATATATATATATATATATATATATATATATATATATATATTATATATATATATATATCTGGAACGGCTGAGCCGATTGTGTACACATTTGGTGTGTGGTTAGAGACCCCTCAGCCCCCACTTTCCCACAAGTCAAAGGTTGGTGCCTCTGCACGTGCGCACGTTCGCACCCTTTTTTGTATCTCAGAAACTGCTTGCCCGATCGAGTTGAAATTCCCCATACATTTCCTTCGCGCTCGCTCGTTCATCGCCAACTACGGCACCGTACTGGTTAGTGAGCTGGCTCAGCGCCGGTAAATATGGTCAGTGATCACCACCAAGCGTCCAACACGTACAGAGGAGTCGGCAGGAGTGAACCGAACATGACCAGATCGATGGAAACGCGGAAGAACCGAACAAATGCGGTTTCTAAATGGTTACTCACTTAAACGTATTTAAATGGTTACGTAGTTTCTTAAAAGAGCCGTGCAAAGGGTATGTTCGCCATTTTTCCCCACAGATATAAATTTATCTGCACCCGAAACACTTAATCTGAATGCCAAATAAGAATCACACAGGAAGTGTAGTAGAACTACTTAACCCGCCATTGACTGGGGGATGGGTGTTTAACGCCCCTCCTGACGAATTTTCGCAATAGCTATACAAAAACTAATAGCGCTATCAACCTGACACTTCGGGTACCTTCTTATAGATCATGTTTACGTCTTGTGTGCAAACAAAATGAAGAAATTTCGTCGATTTTTTCTTCTTCCCGAGATATAGCGAATTTAGTGACGTCACTAAACACGAGTTTTACACCAAAATCAGTTAAACTTTGCCATGCCGAAAAATGTCATATTTGAAGCAAAATGCAATCTAAAAACGCCAAAAGATAGCAAATTGCAGCGGCTACAAACCTCCTATCTCAGATTTTTGAACATTTTAGTTTTTGACCCCCAAAACTCAAAAAACATTTTTTGGGGGTAAATTATCACAAAATAAAGAAGTTCC
Source organism: Chirona hameri (assembly GCA_036785665.1). Taxonomy (NCBI): domain Eukaryota; kingdom Metazoa; phylum Arthropoda; class Thecostraca; order Balanomorpha; family Balanidae; genus Chirona; species Chirona hameri. The sequence goes on along the minus strand of JAXIVJ010012264.1, from coordinate 18,643 downwards.
TAAAATATTAAAAAACCGGAAGATATGTCAGAGAACCATACATAGGCAACTACAATACCAAATTTCAAACTGATATCTCCATTTTTGAAGGACTTATGACATCTAAAGTATGGGTAACTCATGACGTCATATTTTGAAATTGTGTTTTTTTTCCTTTTATTGACTAGATACAGACAAATAAATGCCACCGCTGTATTTCTGAGATAAAACTGGTAGTCTAGCAACATGCCTTTTTTGTTTAGATTTAACAATTTAACATTTTGACCTTCGGAGACCTGAATTTGACCTAAAATTGGCATTTACTTAACGTAAATGAAGTCAGGTGGTAAAATGACTATTACTATCGAATTATACGTGCAAAATAACTCATAAAACATGTGTTGCATGACTTCGTAGATATTTTGAGCATAGTGACCTTTTGTGACCTGACCTTGACCTTGACCTTGGCCAATAATCTCACTTTAGCTCATGCGGGATATGTATCATACCTTTTGCAGCACTTTGGGTGAAACTCGTCGCAATCGAAGGCTTTGGATAGAAAGTATGGCCCATAAACTCAAATACGCCGATTTTGACCTTTGACCTGACCTTTGACCTGACATTTGACCTCACTTTGACATTTTTGAGAATGGTTTAGATTCGTCTCATTGAGAGCTTTCGAATTCCGTCTTGCGCGTCTCGCTGCGATCATTGGTTCAGAAGATAACCAGGGGGCGTTTAACGCCCCCCCCCCCCCCCCCCCCCACCCCCAGTCAATGGCGTTCTGCTCAGACCAGGGTCCTAGGATTGCTTTTGAGCTGGGGTGCGGAGTGGAAAATTCTGGCTAAAAATAAGCATAAAGAGTAGAAAATTCAACCGAAAAACATATTTACTCAGCTTTATCAATATCCAATTACCCGCTCACCAGAATTATTTATTAGGTTACCCATGTCAATTCTTACCTCCTGTCTTTCCCTCCACAGCCTGTCCCCATCATTACATCCATAAATCAGTAGCAGGGTTCCAATTATCTAATATATTTTAAATTAAGGAGTGGAAAATTCACAGTAAAACTCGGGAAACAGAGTGGAAAATAGTATCCATAAGCTGTCGTTTTCCACCCAAATTTCCCAATGCTAGGACACTGACTCAGACCCCAGTCAATGCCGGGTTGAAGGGAAGTAATGACATTTTCCCTAAAATAATGGAGTTAGCACTAGAAATTGGGAGAGGAGACAAACTAATTCAAAATCGTAGAACGATGAGAAACATGTTTACATGTTTTTCAGAGTTCGAAGATTTACACCGGGCCGTCGTTCGGAAAGTGGGAGCTCCTCCCACTTTCCGAACGACGGCCCGGTGTAAATCTTCGAACTCTGAAAAACATGTAAACATGTTGTTTGTGTGTGTGTGCGTGTGTGTGTGTGTGTGTGTGTCCAACGGAGCATATTGGCACGTGGAGCCCAAACGGCCGGGCTGAATTCGACGCGGGTGGCACCGGTCGATGCGGCAAAACGTGGCACAGATGATGATACCATTTGCGGGTCAATAGATGGCACGTGGCACGTGCCAAGTACCAAAACGTGGGCGCCATCATTTTTTTCTTTTTTCGCCTCCTCAGGTCACACGGTTCGTGACACAGACTTGCTAATCGCAGGTCACGTGCGCGATACAGCGGCCCAAAATCCATTTATGGCCACCGATCCTGAGGGGGGCGAAATAAACCTCCCAGGGGGTAAAACCAAATGACCATTTTGAAGGAGCGGGCCTCCGCCGTCAGCTGGTGCCGGCCGGCCGTGGATACTGTGCCGCACAGCGGGATATATTTTTTTTGTAATGAATTTAGTCCGAATGTTTTTGTATGGGTGGATTTCCGAGGTCAGGACCCACGCTAAGCAGAGCTTGTTGCGCAGGTCCTGACCTCACCACCCGATCGCGCAATTCCTGTTGGCCGGCAGAATTTAGAGACGAAAGTTCTACGTGCCCGACATACCTGGACACGGTCCGCCCCGCTCACTGACGTCACCTGACCTTGAGTGCGACCGCTACCACCGGTCGCAGGCCACCCCAGTCATGAGCAAATAGCGAGCGCCGAAGCGACTCGAACCCGGACTGCCACTACTGGGATAGGTCACAAGTCCAGCGCTCTCCCACTGAGCTACAGGGACGGACAGGCAAAGTGTCTTCGATACTGCGTCGTACAGCACTGAGAGCCGGCCGGCACGCCGCCCCGGCACGCCGCCCAGTGGTGGCTTATGGTGACGTCACAGTCTGAGGTCACCGCAACAGCCAGTCAGCGGTGGCCTGGCCGGCTGGGGCCAAACTACGGAATTATCGTACGATTTTGACCCCAAGACAATGCCCCGATCGCATTGCCGGCCTCTGGTTCAAAATCGTAGAAAGATGAGAAACATGTTTACATGTTTTTCAGAGTTCGAAGATTTCCACCGGGCCGTCGTGCGGAAAGTGGGAGTAGCCCAGCTGGGGCCCGGCTGGTGCGGGACTCTCCCGCCAGTCTGCTGAGAGCCCCTAGCCACGCTTGGCCGCTGTTACTGTTGCCTCCGGCCCAGGGCCTCCTGTAAGGAAATTTCACTGGTGGGCCACTTTGGATGTGGAAAGCCAAGTGTCTTCAAATCAAACGAGGGGGAATTAAATACTTTGTTTCGGTTGCATAGTTAACCCGGCGACTGGGGTCTCAGCAGAACGCCATTGACTGGGGGCCCCCTGGTTATCTTCCGAACCAATGATCGCAGCGAGACGCGCAATGCGGCAATCGAAAGCTCTCAATGAGACAAATCTAAAGCATGCTCGAAAATGTCAAAGTGAGCTCAAATGTCAGGTTACGGTCAGGTCAAAGGTCAAAATCGGCGTATTTGAGTTTATGGGCCATACTTTCCATCCAAATCCTTCGATTGCGACCAGTTTCACCCAAAGTGCTGCCAAAGGTATGATATATATCATTCATGACCTAAAGTTAGATTGTTGTCCAAGGTCAAGGTCAAGGTCAGGTCAGAAAAGGTCACTATGATCAAAATATCTACGAAAGTCATGCAAAACATGTGTTATGAGTTATTTTCCACGTATAATTCGATAGTGATTGTCATTTTACCACCCGACTTCATTTACGTAAAGTAAATGTCAATTTCAGGTCAAATTCAGGTCACCGAAGGTCAAAAATATAAATTGTGAAATCTAAACAAAAAAGGCATGTTGCTAGACCATTTTTGTCTCATAAATACAGTGATGACATTTATTTGCTTGTATCTAGTCAATAAAAGCCAAACAAAAATGACGTCATAAGTTACCCATACTTTAGATGTCATAAGTCAGTCAAAAATAGAGATATCAGTTTGAAATTTGGCATGGTAGTTTCCTAGGTATGGTTCTCTGACATATCTTCCGGTTTTTTTAATGTTGTCGAAAATTGCTTCTAAAAGCATCCCAGACACACAAACAAATAAACACTATACAGGGCCTAATTCTGGAGAAAATCTGAGCTAAAATAAATACCACCGTATACAATGCATGCAATCTACCACTATACAACAGCATAATATGGACGACTACCGTGGTAAGTGGTTTCACACAACGAACCGGCGCGTTCCACGAGCACAGCGTGCCAGGTCCCGAACGATCGCCTTTCCAGTGAGAATAAACTTCTCGGCGGACTTCGCCTGTAGCATCTGGGTCATCTTCCTGACCACCTCCTGCTCCAAATGCAGGCGCTCTTTCAGGAAGTAATTGGTCTGATCTGATGCGTATCCTCAGAATAGGAAACCTTTGTATATTTTCCCATCGACATAATGGGGAGGTCACGAAATTCACTCGACCTTTAGTTATCGATATAACAAATCTGATATACACGAATTGTAGGTACTTATTTATGACCTTATGTGATCCTGTAAGTTTTAAAATGCTCTGTCATACACTGTGGCTGTGACACGACCGTAAACTTTTTCGAAGTGGGGTCACTTGACCTGACCTGGCATAGGCGTAAAAACGCGGAGGCTGGGGGAGAGGGGGGGCATGCCCCCCCCCCCCCCCCCCCACACACACACACATACTTTTCAGGCTGGGGAGGGGGCAGCAATGTTAACTGCCCCCCCCCCACTTTTGAACGATTTCTCCTCCTCCGATCGCTGATATTTGTTCGATATGAATGTTTTAAATGTGCACAAATATTTATGAATTTACAACCCCCAATACCATAACCCACAAGTGTAAAAACTGGGGGGCCAGGAAGGCCAAGTCTCCACTTTTTAGGGTGGAGATCCAACAATATTATCTGCTCCCTACTTTTGAGCGATTTATAATTCTTCCCTGATATTGGTTCGATATGAATGCCTTTTAACCCGCGAGTTACTGGGGGGGGGGGGGGGGGGGGGCTATTTTTGCCCACCCTCCTGTTATTTTGCAATAACTCCTAAACAAACACCGTTATCATCACCAAACTTGCAGTACCTTCTTCCACATCAATTCTACACATGTTGGCAAAAGGAAAAATATGAGGCTATGATAGGTCAACCGGGAATGACGTCAGAGTGACGTCATTTTCTTCGGTTTTTGTTGCAAAATAATGGTTTGCGGAAAACGCTGTCAAAGGTACGATATTTAAGATAAACTATTTTTTTAATCAAATTACTGACAATAGACCGGGCTATCAAACTGCTATCTCGGATTGTTAAGATTTTGTGAAATTCAAAATTTTTAGAAATCCAAATATTTTTTTTTATATTTTTACAAAATTTTCAAGAACAAATCAGAGTTATCAAAAAACCGGAATATATGTGATCGAGACGTATGCGGTGAATATGTGTACCAAATTTCAAGTCGATATCTTTAAAAATGACCGAGTTATGACCTTTAAATGACAAAAATCGGCCACTTCTCACAGCATTACTATGCATAAAAACGCATATCCATTTTTGCTTTTTACTTCTATTTATACGGAACAAACAATGTTCTAAGGTCATTTTTCGCGTTCTAAACGAAGAACAAACCCATAAACATGTGTTACAACGCCTAATGACCGTAATCTGCAGTTTGACCTCGTGACCTCGCATGACCTTGACCTGACCCAAGGTCATAAACAGCTTAGAAAGGTACTTAGAAGTGTCAGACACACGAATCATACCGATTTATCGACAGCTTATGCGTTTAATATCGCAATTTTGCGCGACAATTCCATCCATCGAGACCTTTTGACACGGTCAAATATGTTGTACTTGACCTGACCTGTGACGTCATCGGTGACCCCAAGGTCAACAATATTATATTTCCCTCGATAAATTTCCCAGGGCTATCGAATTCCGTTTGAATTTTTACATTCGGTCCAGTAGTTCCGGAGATCAGAGGGGGGGGCTAAAAAAAAGCTCTCCTCCTCCCCCCCCCCCCCCCCCCCAGTAAGTCGCGTTATGAAATATACCCCAGTAACTCGCGGGTTAAGTTGCAGAATAATAATTAATTCACAACTTCACAATCATAGGCGTAGGAACGGTGACTGGGGGGGGGGCATGGTCCCCCACTTTTAGGCTGGGGCCAACAATGATAACTGGCCCTCTCACGTTTGAGCAATTTACCCCTGATTTATCACTGATATTGGTTTGAGAGATGAATACCTTGAAGTTAGGAGAATAACTATTAATCTACGTCCTCGCATAGGGAAGGGGGCAGGGGCCATATGCCCCAATTTTCAGCCTGGGGGCCCCAAACAATGATAACTGGCCCCTTCACTTTTGAGCGATTTCACCTTCTTCGATCACTGATATTGGTTCGAGATGAATACCTTAAAGCTGGGAGAATTATTATTGATTCACACCCTCATAATCATAGGCGTAGGGAAGGAGTGCCGGGGCCACATGCCCCACTGTTTAGCCGGGATGTCCAACAATGATAACTGGACCCCTCACTTTTGAGCGATTTCACCCTCTTCGATCACTGATATTTGTTCGAGATAAATGCTTTAAAATTGGGAGAATAACGATGAATTCATAACCCCGCAATGCCATAAGCATACCTAAGAACCGGGGGACCGGGGAGGCCAGGGCCCAACGTTTTAGGTCGAGGGAGCCAACAATGTTAACTGCATCCCCAGTTGTGAGCGATTGCTCCCTCTTACATCGCTGATGTTGATTCGGTATGGGTGCCTTAAAGTTGTTATGATTACAATTAATCTTCAACCGTCAATATTAAAGCTCATAGACGTAGAAACTGGGGCCAGGGGACCACTGTGGCCAACGATATTAACTGCTCTCCCTACTTGTGAGCGATTTTCCCTCTTCAATCTGTTTCCCGCGCGTGAGAACCGAAGCCGGCAAGAGACGCTTTTTATACAGTGTAGCGCAGCGCTACAGCACGTTGCCGCCGGACCTGCGCGAGGCGTCTTTAGCTTCTTTCAAACGTCAGCTCGGTGCTCTTTTACATGGTGTATGATGGGTGTCGTGTATGTTTATGTCGGTCACTGTGTGAGTGTGTGTATGATCATGGAGTGTATTTTAGTTTCTAGTATGCATGTTGCTGAGTGTCGTTTTTAACATGTCTCTACCTTTTAACCATGACGCGACACTCAGAATAGCCGTTTTATGCATCGGAGTGTTTTACTGTCAATACATACATACATACAATCACTCGGATTGGTTCGGGCTTAAAAGTTCGGAGAAAACTTTGATTTCACAAACCCACAATAGCAATCAATAGGCGTAGGCGGTGGGGGCTGGATAGCAGACGGCTATGTCCCATTTTTTTGTCAGCTGGGGGAAGTAATGCCATCTGCCCCCCCCCCCCCCTCCATTTGAGCGATTTCTCGCTCTTCAATCACTGGTATCCGTTCGACAGGTTCGAGCTTTCAAGTTTGAAAAATATCATTTAATTCACAACCCCACACATAAACGTAGGCACAGGTGGGGCCACCGGCCGGGGAGGAATGGCCCCTACTTCTAGGCTTGGGGATCCTTTTGAGCCGTTTCTCCCTCTTCGGTTGCTGGTATTGGTTTAATATCCGTCCGACCGAGTGAAGTCCGCCCCGTAGCTCAGTCGGGAGAGCGGTAGACTATATAATGATCTGCGCCCCTCCCCCCCCCCCCCCCCCCGGCAACGTGGGTTCGAATCGCTTCGGCGCTCGATATTTTGGTTCTGGTGGGGATGACCTGTGCCAGGTGGCAGCGGCCGCATTCAAGGTCAGAAGAAGCCAGTGTGCCGGGCGGCATATTTGGAAATGTCGAGTACAAAATCCACACCTATCATACTCAAAGAGCCATAAGTCAGTCAAAAATATAGACATTGCTTTGAAATTCGGTTTGGGCATCGTCGATACATCGTTCTATAATTTATATTACAATTGTGTATTATGTTTTTTAAAAAATGATTTAGTGAATTTTTCTCTCAACAAAATCAAAATTTTCAAAAATTCGACATTTCCAAATATGCGGCAGGACGAACCTTTGCCTTTGCGAACCCTTTAGATCCATCCACTTTTAGGTTAGTAATCCCTCTACGATCGCTCGTATTGATTCAATATAATTACTTAACTCACGCCCCGCTGAGGGAGTCAGAATCTGTCCCCTTCCCGAATTTTCTCAATAACTTAGAAACTGTTTGAGAGATCAACGCCAAACTTTGAGCTGTTTATGCTACATCAATTTTATATATTCCTTTGAAAGTTCATGAAGTCGGTCTAGCACTTTGGGAGATAATGACATTTTAGTGATGCAATGTCACGCCGTTTTTGGTGAAATAACGATAAATGTTTGCAAATTAGTGTAAATCGAGTTTTGAAGCAAATTGCAAATAAACAGCGCCAAAGGAAAGGAATTGACATTCTCTTGAAAATGTGGCTATCAGATTTTAGACATTTTGAGTTTTTGCCCCCAAATAATATTTAAAAAAAAATTTGGGGGAAGTTCCACAATATCAACATTTTCAAAAAGTATTAAAATAACGGAATACATATTTGAGGACCAAGCGTAGAAAACACCCAAGTCTAATTTCAAACAAATTGGTCATATTTAATTATTTTATGACTCCCCACGTATGACTTATTTACCAATTTCGCGTACTTATGTTTTAGATGCGTCTTATTGCGAACTTTCAATTGCCGCCTTGCGCGTCTCGCTGCGATTATTAGTCGCAATACAACGAGGGGGGGGCAGAATCTGCCCCCTCCCCCATGTGTTCGGGGAAGTCATATACCCCCCCCCCCCCCCCCGCCAACGACTCTTCTCTTTCGTTCTGGCGATCCGACGCCACACCCCCCCCCCCCCTCCCCCTCCCCTCCCCCTCCCCCTCCCCCTCCCCCTCCCCCTCCCCCTCCCCCCCGGTCAACAACTTTTCTTTCGCTGACGAAACGGAGCGAAGTTTCCCCTCCCAAAAACAAAACTTGAAACCTAGACCCGCCACTGAGTCTACCCCCCCCCCCCCCCCCCCCCCCCACACACACACACACTTTTCAAAACGTTCCTACGCCTATGTGACCTGGTGACCTTAGGGGGTGTTCAAACCAAGATTCCTTTACTAATAAGGTTTACCCAGGAGGGAGAAACGACTCGCGGTTGATGTCTGAGCATTTGGCATCAATATTTTGCAATATGGTAGCAAATCAACAAAGGCATGTATGGCGCGTCGATTCTCGTCATTTATCTTCAGGAATATCGACATACTTGGGGCATGTCAGGGGCGGATCCAGGACAATTTTCGGGTGGGGGTGGGGGTCACATTAGATGTCAAGGGGCTCCCGAGCTGAAAGGGGCCCCGAACGTTTTTGCCGGTCTGAAAGGGCCTCCAGTCGGTCTGAGAGTGTATTTTCAGGTATGGTGAAGCCCTTGACAAGCATAAGAGGACCCTCATCAAGTCTGAAAGAGTCACATACCGGTCTGAGAAGGCCCTTGTCAGACCTGAGAGGGCCCTATGCCAGTCTTGTAGGGTCCTTGCAAGACTTGTGTGCGCCCTATGCTGGTCTGAGAGGACCATTGGTAGGTCTCAACGGGAGCTCGGTCATTCTGAGAGGGTCCTGTGCAAGTGTGAGCTAGCCCTAAGTTCGGTAAGAGAGGTCCGTCAGTCTCCTTGAGACTACTACCGGTGGGCCTGACAGGGCCCTTTCTAAGCCTGATAGGGACCTTGCCAGACTTGAATGGCGCTACGTCCGTTAGAGAGAGGGTCATTGCCAGGCCTGAGAGGGCTCAGACCAGGCCTCATGTTCAGGCGGGCCCAAATGGCTCGCCTGGTGTCCGGTAAAGGGTCCTCTGAGGCCTAGTAAGGTACCTCTCAGACCGGCTTCTTAGGGCCATCTGAAGACTGGCAAGGGACGCAGGACTCGAACAGACGCAGGCCCATTTAAATCCCGGGAAGGGCCATCTCTGACTAATGTAGGGCCCAGTCAGGACTGGGAATGGGCCTCTCAAACAGACGCTGACCCATTTAAATTCCGGTAAGGGCCATCTCTGACTAATGTAGGGCCCAGTCAGAACTGGGACTGGGCCTCTCAAACCAGCGTAGAATCCCTCTAAGGCTTGATAAGGCCCTCTTAGTGGGCGTAGAGCCCGCTCAGGCCCGGCCAGGACCTTCGCAAACGACCCCAGGGCCCTTTCAGAACTGGCCAAGGCCCTCGCCGACAGGCGTAGGGGCTCTCTCAGACCCAGCGAGGGCCTATTCAGACCTAACAAGGACACTATCAGACCGACGTAGGGCACAGGCATGCAGCTAGGATTTCCCCCATGGGGGGCGGGGGGGGGCGCCTGACCTGCACAGGGACCTTTTGAACGTTCATGGGGCCCTTTGGTCTTTCATTTTGATATAGGCCTGGTGGCCCTTATCTGAAAATAGGGCCTTTTAAGTGCTCTAAACTTTATAAAGACCACGCTTCGCGTGGTCTCCAGACTCTTAGAGAGCCCATGATACCACGTTTCGCGCAGTCTCGTCGGCCCTTTTCGGCGCGCCCTCAGACGTTTTGGAGGGGAGGGCACGTGTCCTCTGTGCCCCCCTGGATCCACCCCTGGCGCATGTCCGGTTTTAAGACCGTCCCAGATTTGATAGTAGCAGCATGGCAGGAAATCAAGAGGTAGATATGCAATGTCACGGACACCAGCCTAATGTTTTTCCCTGTTGATTATTCGAAGTCAAAACAACTTAAATATCACGGTTTTAGAGGTTTGAAACACTAAGTACCCTAGCCGTTCAACGGGAAAAAACAATGCTTGTTTGGTAGCATCTGGCAGTAAAAAGATAAATGGATTCCATTTGGTTAAAACAAATACTATGACATTTTTTCCCCTATGGTAAAATAAATCATTTCTTTCGATTTGCAGGGTTAACTTTAACATTTCCAATTTTCTACTTATACGAATATTTTTGCCACATCAGGTACATTTCGCCAAACAATGACCGAATCTGTGGATCGGATAGTTAGCGCTATATGTACTAAAATTGTGCCGTCATCCTTCGTTACAGTTCGTTCTTACCCTAGGGTATACCCTACGCAGCGAAGTTTCTGCTATGCACACCAATATAGGTACAGACTGAGTGGCCATGCAATGTTGCCTTTACATATTTCACACCATCATAACATGGCCCAGAAAAATGTTTTTTGTTCTGGAGTTTTTCTCACCACCTCTACAGATCGAATGGGTGGCACCACAGGTCCCATACTTGCAGGTCACGTACATTTGTACCTGACTTAGCTTTGTGACCCCAGAGTTCAAGCTGCATACGTATAGGGGGTAAATCGCACCACTTGGCACCCCTCATACTCCCTAGGTAGAAAAGTATCAACACTGTTTTCTGGAATCTGATTTTAGAACCCCTTTCGTCTTCTTTTATTTTGATTTCTTACATTTTTACCGAAAAACGCATGGAAATCGGTCTAAATTGCACAAAACTAAAATCACCACGTACATTTTCACGTAAATACGTATTCAAAGCTTGCAGCACTGTAGGTAGCACCCTCACATTCCGGAGTGTGTTTTTCCTTTAGTTTAATTTAGATCTCTGAAATGTTTCTCGAAAAAATACCTAAAAATGGGTCTAAATTGCAAAAAAGAAAATCACCGCCTAAATTTTTACGAATCCCAGTCCGGTAACTGTCAGGAAACACACATTTCCATGTTTTTTGCTTTTCATGGCCACGTGAAGCATCGTTTCGTAATTTTCCATTGGAAATCGGTTCGAAATTGAC
>JAXIVJ010012263.1:35000-40890 GCA_036785665.1 Chirona hameri | reverse complement strand
TCCAAATCTGATCTCATTTGTTGGGCAAATCAACCATCAAATCATCCCAATTCCTAACTGACAGATCTGCTGCCGCTCTACATTTAGTGCAATGGTTAGGTTAGGTTATTAATTATTATTTTATTATTAACCCTATAAAGTTCGAAAATTTATACATGAAATAGGTGTTGGCTTTATAGTAAAAAATTCCAATTTACTCTAAGACTAACACCTATTTCATGCATACATTTTTCATTTTCTAGTTTTTTTTTAGTATGTGCTGATTCCAAAGTCTGGTAACCATTTGTGGCATAAATGAGTCATGAGCCTAACCTAACCATTGTGCCAAATGTAGAGCAGCAGCATATGCATGTCAGTTCGGATGATTTGATGCTTGATTTGCCCCACACATGAGTGTCATTTGAAATCAGCATGCTCAAAACCTTGGAGAGTGCAAAATGTATGCATGGACTTGTAGTTGGACTCCAGGTTGAATAATACTGAGTACAATTTTGCTGATGTAATGCCAACTGTAATGCCAGACATGTCATGATATTGGCAGTGCAGATGATACTGACACATTTAAAACCCCCAATAGCATCAAGTCTGGTGTTAGGACATTCCTGTGTTACAGTTATCTACCCTATATGGCAAAGCTCAGGAATCTAACCTATCATCATTTTGCTGCAGGTTTTGAGTGCTATATCCATTAGGATTGATTACTAAAATGTTTTACTTTTTGTCAATTTTTCGAACAACTCAACTTTGACTCAAATTAGGACAGCTGCCAGCAGACAAACAATAATGCAGTGGTGATGTTTTTGTACATATTATGGTATATTTAAACTATTTAAATATTGATGAGCTGCAGATAATTGATAAAGTTGTCTTCAGACACATTTACTAGTTGTGAAATTTTCATGTGATAAGTCTTATAACAGAGCAGGTTATTATCAAAGTGGTTAAAGTGGTAATAACATCATTCACAAAATATGTTTGATTATGAGTCTGTACACTTTTGAAATGTGAGCAGCTGGTGAGTATCCTGGACAGACAAGGGCAGGTAAGCATCTGAGAGTCAATGATGCTCCAGTATCTGGTGGTTACTGGTTAGAAAACCATATAAGTGTACCAAAAATGTAGTGATACATTTTCAAGTTCTTGCTAGATTCTTATAACACAGCAGAGGATCCATATTTGGCATTCCAAATAGATCAACTATTTTTTGGAAATAAAGTTAGAATGCAGTTTGCATATCAACAATTTGCTCCACATGTGTTATGGTTTCAAGCAAAAAGAAGAAAAGGGTCAGTGTTGATGTTTTATCAAGTTATCTGATTTGTTTATACAAAATCTGACAGGTGTTGTCCAAGAAACTTTGATGATTGTGTGAATGTGAACTAACTACCTGAACAAAATGTCACGATGTTGTTAGCAATGTAGTTTAGTTTTTACACAAAGCATCTTTTATTGCTTTAGCCAAAATGTTGGGAAAGTATTACTAGATGCGGACCCATGAACTGTGGGGTGGGTCCGGGGCTAAAACAGTAGTCATACAAACGCGAACAAACAGACTTGCAAAATACAAGCTGGTGAAAAAACATGTGTCGGTGATAAGATTCGAACCGGGGTCAATCGCACCAAAAATAGGGCATCAGCTGTTCGCCCTTGTCACGGACTGCTCACACATCAAATTTGGAGTAGCTAGCTCTTAAAACTTTGGAGATGTAGCCGACCGAATGAAGAACCCCGATAAGAAAAATTGCACGTGCCTGTCACACGTGCTTTGCGTGCGCCACCGTCCGCCACCCCAAAGCATTGCATGCCTTCATGACGACTACCGACCCACACAATTTTGTTTTGCTGCGTACCTTAGTATGGGCTACAAACGCGGACCAAAGGACATGCAAGAGATTCGCCGAAGAAAAAAAACAAGCGCTGGCGATTGTATTCGAACCCGGGACGCCCGCGCCAAAGAAAGGATATCGGTAGATAGTTCTGGGCCCTGGCCACGAACTACCCACACACCAAATTCGGTGCGGCTAGCTCTCATAACTTACGAATTATGGCCGACCGAAGAACCCCGCCAAAAAGGTTGCACGTGCCTGCCGCACGTGCTTCGTGGGCGCCACCGTCGCCACCCCCAACAGGCATCGTTCGTCTTGCGTCCCAACTGCACTGCTGCACGGGCTGCACTGCCGCGCAACCGTATTTTGCAAGGGTTCACGCACACGTGCCTGTTGCACGTGCACGTCGTGCACGTGCACGTGCAGTGACTATTCCCATCCGCCAAAAAAAAAAATCCCCGCTGCGGTGCACCCGACGGTGCAGACCGCGCGTCGCTGCGCGTTTTCGTTGTGGAGTTATAACCAAAGTGCTTGGGACAGAGAAACAAAGAAGCAAACAAACCCACAAAGTCACCACACGAATTGACTGCTCCAGAGGAAACCTTCGGTTAAAGGAAATAGTTCACCTTCAACATGGGGTTTTTAACTGAGATAGCAGTTTTGTAGCCCGTGTTGGGAAACTCCTATCTGCAGGTTTGCTTGACTGAATAGACTCGAGCCGAATATATTTGATTTTTTTGGCTAAGGAATGCGGTGCTTACGAAAGAATGCGGTGCTTACGATAGCCTGGGCAGAGGCTATACAATCAGCCAATCAGCTTGCATACTGTGCTAGCAAGCGAACCGCCGGTCGCCGGTTGGCACTTATCTAATGCGAGTCTATCCTTGCGCGACTACTTTCGAATCTGATTGGCTGAGCCATTTTTTTTTAATTCGCGTGACGTGAGGACCCTGACTCAGAGAGTATGTATATAGTTTTGATTATTTTGATTAGTATTGATAAATTAATAATTTACGACCTTCTGTCCTGAATCGGCGCGATGTATAGCCATTTTTGACTATATAAAAAGACATTGTAATAAAAGATATAATCAAATCGTGTTTGAAACAAAAATCCAGGGTGAATTATTTCCCTTAACTCACCCGAGTTCGTTAAAGGGATTATACGGGTTTTTCCCAGAATAATTGAGTTACATAGTAAAACGTACTTATAAAGGTGGTAGAAGTCCCACGGTAGTCCCACGGTAGCCACATGTTTCTGGAAATGACCTCTTCTGCACGTAAGGACATTTCAGAGTGCGCGGTGATGCCACCGCGTATTTTCTGCAGGACCGGCTGAGGCAGATCCAGTCATCTCTTTTATGCTAATAAAACACCTCACTGATGGCATATTTCCGGTAAAATAAGCAATATTTGAAAAAAATAAACTTGTTTTGTTCCAACAACAGCAGCAGTTACCTAGTTTTTCCAATAAAATTCTATACTTTCCATGATTTTTTATGACAAAACGCCACCACTAAATTCTCAACGCTACCAGCCTGAGATAAGAAAACCACAAAACCTGAACGAACAGTGTGTAGCTATAAAGAATCCCATAAGTTTTGAATTGAAAATAATTTTGTTATCCAGTGTAGGACTTGCAGATAATTCAAAACTCTAAAATAGAAAAATGCAGATTCTAATATAAAAGTGGCGAACGGTAGTGCCGATCAAGTATTCGTTATCTGATACAAGTTTCGAAAAACGCCAAAGTTTTAACGCTGATAATTGCTGAAATAATGGACTAAATGAGTATTGAGGTCCCTGCTATATGTTACGTGTTTAAAGCTCATACAACTGCAACAGAGTGCATTTCCTTTCAGGACGGAAACCCGTATAATCCCTTTAAGCCTACAGTTTTGGACCACTGATGCCTGTGGATAGCATAAGTACATTTTGTGTTTCATATGTTCCAATGACAAAAATGGCCGGTGTTCCTTTTTTGGTACTGTATTGTTGTGTTACCCTCATCGATCTTGCAGGATGTGCATCTATGGAATATGCTTTGCATTTTGTTGATGTATCACTTTAAAGCTGCATATGTTGTCAGTTTCCACAGGGTGTTAACCCATTTGTGACCAATGTTCTTTGGGAACATAACTTTTTGCTCGAAACTTTTGCTCTCTTGCACCCTTGCTCGGAAATAATTGATTTTGCTTCTGGGAGTTGCTAACACATGCTAAACTCAAACCTAGCAATCATTATTTTAAAGCTATTTTGAAATCACAATCGTTTCAGACGTTACAATCGTTACCAATAAATTATATATCCTTATATGCCCGGTCACAAATGGGTTATGCTAACAGTTAACACATCATTTAAGGATTAAAACCCACTGATTATAAAACATGCATTCATGAACTAAGATTTCGATAATTTCCACACTCAAATGTCCTTAATAGCATGTATTTGCTTATTGTTATGTGCAATTTCATAAATTGAAGTTGTTTAGCTGATGACTTTGCTTCAGTGATGTAATTTAACATGACACTTTACCATAACCCCTGTATACATATGTTAATGTGACTATTTCCACGACAAATTAATTTCACAATAATTTTAGAGCCTTGGTTTCTGAATATCTAAGCCTATAACTCGTGACCTTTGCAATCATGGCACAGGCGAGACGCTCTGTGGTGGTTGTGGCGCGGAGGACCCGCTCTGTGGCGGTCACGGCGCGGGAGACCCTCTCTGTGGCGGTCACGGCGCGGGAGACCCTCTCTGTGGCGGTCACGGCGCGGGAGACCCTCTCTGTGGCGGTCACGGCGCGGGAGACCCGCTCTGTGGCGGTCACGGCGCGGGAGACCCGCTCTGTGGCGGTCACGGCGCGGGAGACCCGCTCTGTGACGGTACTGGCGCGGGAGACCCGGTCTGTGGCGGTCACGGCGCGGGAGACCCTCTCTGTGGCGGTCACGGCGCGGGAGACTCGCTCTGTGGCGGTCACGGCGCGGGAGACCCGCTCTGTGGCGGTCACGGTGCGTGAGACCCGCTCTGACGGTCACGGCGCGGGAGACCCGCTCTGTGGCGGTCACGGCGCGGAGACCCGCTCTGTGGCGGTCACGGCGCGGGAGACCCGCTCTGTGACGGTCACGGCGCGGGAGACCCGCTCTGTGGCGGTCACGGCGCGGGAGACCCGCTCTGTGGCGGTCACGGCGCGGGAGACCCGCTCTGTGGCGGTACTGGCGACACGGGGATCTCGCGGTAGAGTGCCTGCGGCTGCGGCTGCGGCAGCTGCACCACCGGTCGGTTGGTCAGCTCCAGCAGCACGTCCAGGAAGCCGTGCTGCCGTAGGAAGTCTCTGTAGCGCTCGCTGCTGGGCGGCGGCGGCCCGGTTGGCCGCGCGCACTGCAGGTACAGCGCGCGCGTCATGGCACCGGGTGGCGGCCGCTCGAATTGGTGTTCGTACGGCACATAGTCATCCACTGAGAGGAGGCTGCGCACGGACGCCGTGATGGTGCGGATGTGCTGCCAGTCGGTGATGCCGATACGCGGCAGGTTGGAGGCGGTCAGCAGGCACAGCCGCCGGCCGCAGATGCCGTTGTTGAGCATCGCCTCGACGTACTGATCCAGGCCGAGGCCGCGCAGCCAGCCGCGGACCTCGCAGGCGCCCCAGGTGTTGGCGCAGCGCGGGATGCGTACATCTGGCACGTCCATGGCGATCAGATCGTCGACGGTCTTGTGGTGCCAGTCGCCCGAGCACGGCTGGTCGGGCGGGGGAGTCTCCGGAGGCTCTGGAGGCGGGCTCGGCGCAGCGTCGCTGTCGCTGTACACGGGCGTCTCTGAGTAGGGACGGAAGCCGGGACTGGCGGATGGTCTGCCCGGTACACTGACGCCGCCCAGCGCGCTGCTGGCGCGGCCCCGCTCATGGGAGGGCTCCAGCCTGGCGGTGGCCGACGGCGGTGCGCTGCGTGGTGCGAGGTCGATCGGGCCGTCCGCTACATCAGGAATGGGCGGTTCCGGTGTGCTGGAAGGCCCATCCAGACCGAAGATCGGCACCAGGAAGCTGATCTCGCTGGCAGGATCGCC